>JAZHYW010008932.1:0-28379 GCA_037355805.1 Ixodes ricinus | reverse complement strand
CATTGAATAATACAAACATTAATAGATGAAAAAGAAAATAAAAAAATTAATTCAACACTTTGAAAGATGTTTCAAAAGAAAAAGTAGGATGGGATATATCTTTGAAGTGAATGTAAGGGCACAAATGAGCTGGTTCAAATGCAACAGACTGCAGGTAAAAACAACTCAAACACTAAAAGGTCTAGATTTTCGGGACCTCTTATTGTTTGTGTCATGTTTGCCTGCTGTCTTGGTGTTTATGTTGTGTTGGAAAATATATCAGTTCTTTGTCAGTTAATTCCACGAAAAATTTTATGGTCAGTTTCTTTGCAGTATTTTGGCAGGAACATGTGAATCGATCATGTTAAGTGTCTTCATTGTTTCATTGCTACATATACATGGGTTTGGGGATGAAGTCATTCTGGTTGTTTATGGCTTTGCCATAAACCATTGGTGGTTTGCCATTATGCTTTGCCATTATGCTCCCACCAGTGCCAAATGCATTTTGGTATTCGTATAACCTTAAACCGTAAACGCGGCTTTCTGTGAAGGTGCAGGGTTCCATTAATGAAAGATTCTTGCATCACAAACATTCAGCGATACTCCGAGTTTCCAGACTTCAGACGCTTACATTCAGATGCCTACCCCTCAAACTTTGAGACTTCAGATGCCTACTTCCTCAGATAGTTAAATGCACACCATGTGTACACTTTATAGATGTTCCTACTGGGTGTATCAAGGAGCGGCCAAGCTCTTTAAATTGACCGCAAAATTCGGTTTCTTAACGTATCGCATTCCGATTTTGTACAGCGTTGGCCACATGTGGTGCAAGAGCAAGCTTACGCGAGGAAAAAGTAAAAAAGAAAAAGCTTAGCTCCTATGGAAACGCAGCGAAGCCACCGATCTTCAAACCATAGGGTGCCCTATGGCTTGAAGACCGGTGGCTTCGCTGCGTTTCCATAGGAGCTAAGCTCTTTTCTTTTTACTTTTTCCTCAGGTAAGCTCGCTCTTTGCCAATTTTATAGAAAACATGCACCACCTGTGGCCAACGCCGTACAAAATCGGAACGCGATAGGTTAAGAAACCGAATTTTGCGGTCGATTTAAAGAGCCTGGCCGCTCCTTCATACACCCAGTAGAATGAAGCGATACTACTGCTGATCGGGCTGATAAACCTGGAGATCTTCCGAAGCCTTCCATACTCTTGATCTCCTCTCGTGTGTAGTACTGGCAAGGTGAGACTGCCAGGGCATCCAATGCTGACTGGACGAATTCGCGGCCGCAGGTTGGAGGGCACCGAGACGCTAATCGTGCCCCGGCTGGAGTACCAGAGCCTGCGGCTGGTCAGTGGGGAGCTGGCCACTCCCTGCAGCCCCCAGGGGGCGCTGTCTGTGGCCACCCAGCGCTACCTGCACCAGTATGGCCTGCTGGACCCCGAAAGCGCCCTGGACGAGGAACCCATCCTGGACATCAGTGCCCTCAAAAAGCTGCCCAAGCTGCTCTAAGCGTGTGGGGGCACGCCCTGTCCAAGGCGAGTCTGCAGTCGGACCACTGCGCCCTGTGCGTCCAGTCAAACCAGAGCGTCTGCACCAGCACGTCCACAGTCGCACCTGTGTGTCCCTGGTCACACCGGTGCATCTGCCCCAGTGTGTCTACGGTCGCAACAGTGCATCTGCAGTGCATCCACTGTCGCTCCAGTGCGTCCACAGTCGAACCAGTGCATCCAGTCGCACCAGTGCATCCAGTCGCACCAGTGCATCCACAGTTGCACCAGTTCATCTGCCTTAGTGTGTACAAACTTACAACAGAGCATCCACAGTTGCACCAGTGCATCTGCATCAGTGAATCAACAGCTGTACTAGTGCTTCTTCCTCTGCAGTGTGTCGATGGTTGCACTAGTACATCCGCACCAGTGCGTCCACAATCACACCTGTCTTCCGCAGCCATGTGCCTGTGGTCGCACCAGTAGCCTCGAGGAACATGGGGATTGTCCTAGAGCTCAGCAGAGAGCATGCATGGGGCGTTCTTTGAGCCTACCAGAGGTGGTGGCAGTTGCTGCGTTCGATTTACCTATGCCAGATGCACTCGGTGCACACTACCGTATTTGATTTACCTATCTCAAAGCAGAACCGGAAGTACATTTCCCTGCACTTTTCTGTACCAATGCAGGCTGGTGCAGGTATGTCACACAAGCCTATACTTCGTTTTGAGCTTGAGTCCAGATGCAGCCGATGCTACAAGCGCGAGTTCCGGGCTTTCAGCGTTCCTCCTGCCAAGCACGCGCACTCGTGCAGGGCAGGCAGTGTTCAGGGCCACATGCTCCCGCTTGTAGCATCGGCTGCTTCTGAAGTGAAGCTGAAACAAAGTATAGTGAGTGCGATTGTGTGGCAGCAGCATTATTGGAGACAATATTTTAACAATTCTACGATATATACTTTAAAAAAAAAAATTTGCAGTGTTTACTTTTTACATTGTTTATTTTGCCAAAATAGAAAACGTCATACTTTTGAAATATCAAGAACAGTACTATTTCGCGATTTGCATTAGCAAGAAGAAAAGAAAATGTTGTTAGTCAATAGATCATGTTAGTTATTCAATTAATCATATTGTTAAATAAATAAAAAATATTGATGGTCACTACACAATACCATTGACTCTTCCGACCGTTTTAAACTGGTTAAGTGCAAGAAGATAATTTTTAACCCTGTTGTCTAATTTCAATGGCAAGTTGTAATCTGTTGAATTCTGTTTTTCTCTTGCACGTATGGATAGCGTACATTTTTTTATTGTAAAAGTTCCTTTATGTTCCTTCTTGGTTACTAGTAAATGCACGGGCAAGGGTATGAAAGACGTCTGTTATTTCCTATATGCCGGGCCGCTTTTATCATGCACTATTGTGAAATCCTGAGCAAGGGCCCACTCAAAATTAAGAGATAATCACGTAAAACTGGGGGATGGGCGCTTCTTAGGTCAACGATATGTAAAGATATGTCTTGTGTATATATCCTAATGTTACAAAATTGAGGGTGGGTGCTTCTTGTGGAATGGGCGGACGCTCTGTATTTTACGGTATGTGTTTCTTGGCTTCTCACTCTTTGCGTGGATTTTGTTTAAAGCATGTAGATATGTTTTCAATGCTAGGACAAAACTATTTTTGCACAAGCAGAGACAATAAAACATCTTATTTATTGCAATGCACACTAATTGGCTTTGTACTTGCACAGGTAGGTGGTGATCCAATGTTACTGTGTAGTTCTTGCAGTGTCTCTTGATCTCGCACGTTTGTCTCTTTGGCCACTGTTGTAAATTTAATCTGCTTTCGCTATCGAAGCTGTTTTAGCCCCCGTGACCAATATTTTTGTCCACAAGATTGAGAAACGTTCGAAGCTAGTTATTTCGTTAGAGTTATTCGTAATATTTGCTTATAATCCAGTGCACAGAGAAAATGCATCCACGTTTTCCAAAATTCATTACCGGAAGTCAATTTTACACTGAGTGCTGTCTGCTTCAATTATCATGAGCCCACAAGTGCTGGCCAAGCCCCTAGCATACATTACAATTACGCCATGGTTCTGAGAATATAGCTAGCTCTAGTCTCATTAGAAAACATCCAACAGTTTGGTGGCGGGCGAGTGGAGAAAGTGCGGCGTACCTGGTGCTAAATCGGTGCTCACCGCATCTGAGAACCAGGCCTTACCGTGAATGCTAGCTGGGTGTGGTTTCTCACAAATGTTTTCAAAAGGCAAAGAGTAAAGGTGGCATTTTCTGGTAACCACTGTTGCTTGATATGTGCATTTTTCCACAATCTGGAAGACATATTGCCTAGGCTCTTTATGCAGTGCTGCTCAGAGGCATTTTTAGAAAGTGTAGAACAAACATTTATTTCCTCACCCCAAACAATACGGACCCTACCAAAGCGAATCCTGCGCAGCCACCCGAAACTGCCACGTCAACTGGGTCTTTCATATTGTAGTGGAATGTACCTTGGGCTAGAAGCAGGTGCACCGACCAAGTTGGCCCTCTACAGTGGAGGAACAAGTCTGCTGTTCAAACACCCACATAAGCAATTTTCCCAAGAACTGCTCCATGATGAAATAAAGCCGAGTAAGAGGCACTGCCCAGGTGCAGATGCGCCTTAATGATGAACACTGAACATGGAAGAGACGGCGAAAGGTATGGCACACCACACTTAGGGCGACTAAGCTATTGTTTTTGTTTTTTTAAACATGTGTTATTTGGCTTGCACCTAACTGCTCCCTGTTTTCACTCCAGCGACAAAACCAGATAATGCGAGTGCCAGCCACGCATCTTGTTTCAGTAAATGCGAGTTTTCTCCCGCGAGCCGCATCACGCGATCAAACGTACCGAGACGTCAGCAACAAGCTCTACTCCCGGCACGTGCTAAAGAAGCGAGCTCTCCAGGCCTTTGACGTCCTCGCCAAGTGTGCACGCTGTTCTTTCTTTTTTTGTGCGCTTGATGGCTGCCATGAAAACGCAGCGCGCGGATTATCGTCTTCTGATAGACCGCTCTTGAGCGGCCATTCACACGAGCGTTTGCTTACGTTACAATATAAGTCACTGGAACATATGTGCCTGGAATGTTGCATGCAAGGACCGGCCGTTTCAGTGGGACGTTCCTTGCTCAGTGCTACCATTGTACTCCGTTCCCCCTAAGCTGACAGTGCGGTGAGAACTACACACTGGCCAGACGAATCAACCGACTAGTTTTTATCACCCGACCTATCACGTTCGTGTTTTGCCATGTGAATGTGCATGCGAGCAGTGGATAGGAGGCGCCTTGGTCGACTGCTGAGTCTGCAGTGGCTGGTGGCCAAACGGGGCAACCCTGAGAAGGCTCTAGCCACCGAGCGACTGGAGCACGAGGACTGCGTCGCAGTTTGGAAAGGAGCTCCGACATTCGAGCTCGAGATCGGGCCCAATCATTGCAACCGCATGCCATCTCAGATTTGCAAAAATTATCCATAAAATACTGCCACCCGTTAAGCCTAACTTCATTGCCTGGTGGGTATACCAACACCCCAGTTGGTGAGGCGGTAGTGGTGAAGTTTTTGCCATCCCCTCCATTGCAGTCATCACAGCAATACAGTCGGCAACATTGACGACATGCAAAACTCCCTAGTGTCAATGGCGCTCATTGCGGCTTCGCCTCTTGGCGTCTCCAGGCTTTGCCGCAGAACAAACAAGCCAACAGCCATGGAGTTTTTTTTTTATTGATGTTTATGTTTTGCTTTTTTTTCCTTAAAAAATATTGCTTAGCAGCAAAAAAAGAAAAAAACAGACACACAAAGAATAGTTTTTGGCCTCTTGGCAAAGTCAGATATAATCAATTTCACCATTAGATGTTCCATGATGGATGCTACAAGCTACCCGTGTCAAACCATAGCATAGCTCGTAGCTTGTCATGCAAATTCAAGTCGTGCCACCCAACAAGAAGGGCACGTGACACCCTCCAAGCTACGGATTGGCTACGGTAACTCGCAGCGTCCTTTGCGGTTCATGGCAAGATGAAACGAAGTATAGAAGCGTACACCTCACTCCACCGACACCAGGTCGGCGCACTTAGACACAAAATATTTTTGTTTGTTTCATTCTTATTCAACTGTCTCCACGTGCCCACTGTTTTAGTCAGAACTGCGCCGCTGATGCATCAGGAATAATTGATTAGCTTCGCATTGCCTACCGCAAGAAGGCGCAGCTCACATTGGTAACGCCGAACCGTTTCCCAATGAACCAGTAACTGCCACACGAGATTACGGTTCTGTTCCGGGTTCAATATGCTTGATTTCGGTTCCAGTTTTGTTCGGGTTTGGGTTCGGTTCGACATCCTGATTTGCACACGTTCACACAGCCACTGCCCAGCCAATGGTACCCTCTCGCACACGATGTGTGAATAAAATCTATTCAGCCGCATTTGTTCGTCCCCTTTGTCATCCGTTCGTCACCAGTTTAGAATCGCGCCTTCAACCCTCCAAAAGCTTTCAAGGTAGGTTTACAAATAAATCACCTTTGGCTTTTTGCGATGGTATTGCATGACAAAGTAAGCTTAAATAAAGTTCACATACGAGTTCCAGTCCACCGCCTGTGAAATATCAATGCATAATTACTACGCCTCCTTTAAAATGTGAATATGCTGTTTTTGCCCCCTTTTTAAATGATGATTTTAATCAGCTTAATTCTAACAAAGTCAGGACTGTGCAATTTATTGTAAACAAGCGAGATATAAACAGGATTCTGTGCTTTTGAATAAATCCGAGAAACTCGGATAAACGCTCACCAATAAAATTTGTGAATTCAAAGTAACCTTGGCGGTAAACTGTAAAGCAAAAATTATGAGTGTTTTACAAATGAAGCTTTGTCAAAGCACAGGGTTAGTTGTCCTAAAAAAATATTTTTTTTCCAGTCAGATTGTCAAAGGGTCAGTGTACGTTCTGGGCAACGACCACAGCACTGTTCCAATTTTCAGTTTAATCATACTATTGTGCTTCTTAGAGGGGGTTCTGTCTATCTATAACAGTGAAATATATGAATCTAGATTCATAGGCGGGGAAGGGGGGCAGAAGGGCAGTTGAACTGTTGAATCTTCTCAACGACACTTTGTCCAGGAGTTTACTATTTCAAAGTACATGCATTGATGAAAGCAACACTTGTTTGCAAGATTTATATAGGCGGTTAGAACTGCCAATCGCAAGAAGTGCCTATGCCAAATGCAGCTTTTTGTACTTTTTGTCCAAACATTTAGTTTATATTGCATTAAAACTTGGTTTTGGGCTAGATGGTCCATATTAATTTAAATGCTTAGAAAGTGTGAACAAGATGAGGACAAAGAAACAGACAACAGGACAGGTGTTAACTCTTAACTGAGTTAGTGCCTGTCCTTTTATGTTAAATTTTAAAAAATTTGAAATTTTATTATAACCTAGAAAAACAAAACCTGATATAAAAAACTTTCCAGCCTTTCCACTTTGGAGAAGGAAGAGCAGCCGAGCTGTAGCTTTTGTTCTCGGCGGTGGCTTTCCAGGCGAACGATCTGCCTCTTCTTTCGCAAGAGAATCTATAGCGCTCAACACAGTGGAACCATTCGCGCTGCTGCACACATCGCCGCTCGTTCCGTACCCGCTGTTCTTCCTCCGAAGAAATGTTGCCGCCATCTATGAGCGACGGCACCAACCAGTTGTCTGGTTGCCAAGGCTGGAAGGTTGCCGCGATCTAGCAGCGGCAGCAAGCAGACAACCGGCAAACGCAACCTCTGGACAGCTACCGCCATCTATGTAGCGACGGCGGCAACCAGAACTGTGTCGACCATGGGTGTCGACATTTGTTTGGTACCGGACACGATCCTGGGGAAACTAGCCCTTAATAGCTCCGCTGTAATAAAATTTTCCTGCATTAGAGTATGGTTGTACTTCGATGCAGACAGTTTAACATTAAATTTTTAGCGTGTATAGCATTCAATGCATTAAATATTTTCTAATTGTTCTATTTCATTATTCCTTTTAGATCTTTCTTCCAACATACAGTCGGATTCTGGAATTACTTTCATATGATCGACGTGTGAAGGTGTATCATGTTGGACCATTAGTCTCAAAAAGTTATAACAGACCTTGATAGGAACCAAGGTTTCAGCCTGTTGTAAAAAAGAGTATGCTGTATTCAGATACGAAGTTGAAACAATGGTACAGAGAGGAAAACTAACTGAACTTCAGAAAGCAGCATGTTACATCTAGGGGTTCGGCGTTCCTCGGCTCAAAACCTGAAAACCGACAAAGGTCTGCCGAACTTATTTTTCCGAACCCGGTCCTTTAACCGAAAAAGGTCAGTACTCCCATCGCGGCGGCTCGGGGGGGGGGGGGGGGCGTCTCACTGAGTCAACTATAAGCTAGAGTCTGCTTCCTTTCGGAGGTGGTTTTCCCCGACGTCCCCTGTGAGAGGGTTCAAAAATTCTGCAAGCGGACATCAGGGCACGGTTAGTTCCCTCTGCAAGCGGAGGTCGTTATCTCTTCATTTGTGGTTGGGCTTAAGTGGTCTTCAAGAGCTGGAATCCAGGCACTGTCACTGCGAAGCTAGTGTCCACTTCCTTTTCGGAGGTGGTTCTTCTTTCCCGATGTCCCCTGTGAGAGGGTTCAAAATTCTACAAGGACATCAGGCATTGTTGCTCCTACTTGTATGGAGGTCGTCATCATCTTCATTTGTGGCTGGGCTTAAGTGGTCTTCAAGAGCTGAATTCGTGGCATTGTCACTACGAAGAAGTGTCCACTTCCCGGGGAGGTGGTTTAGCCCCCATGTCCCCGTGAGAGTGGTTCAAAATTCTACAAGGACATCAGGCGTTGCTGTTCTTACTGTATGGAGGTCGTTATCTTCTTCATTTGTGGTTGGCTTAAGTGGTCTTCAAGAGCTGGAATTCAGCATTGTCACTACGAAGCTAGTGTCCACTTCCTGGGAGGTGGTTTTCTCGATGTCCCTGTGAGAGGGTTCTGCACTTACAAGGACATTTCCGTGCGTTGCTGTTCTACTGTATGGAGGTCGTTATCTCTTCATTTGGTGGCTGGCCATGGTTCCCAAGAGCTGAATTCAGGCATTGTCACTCGCGAAGCTAGTGTCTACTTTGGGAGGTGGTTTTTCCCGATGTCCCCTGTGAGAGGGTTCAAAATTACAAGGACATCAGGCGTTTGGTTGTTCGACAGGAGCAGCGCATTCTTCATTTGTGGCTGGGCTTAAGTGGTCTTCAAGAGCTGGAATTCCAGGCATTGTCACCACGAAGCCAGTGTCCACTTCGGGAGGTGGTTTTTCCTGATGTCCCCTGTGAGAGGGTTCAAAATTCTACAAGGATATCAGGCATTGTTGTTCTATTGCATGGAGGTTTTCGTCTCTTCATTTGTATGGGCTTAAGTGGTCTTCAAGAGCTAATTCAGGCATTGTCACTACGAAGCTAGTGTCCACTTTGGGAGGTGGTTTTTCCCGATGTCCCCTGCGAGAGGGTTCAAAATTCTACAAGGAAGACTGGTGGCGGTTGTTGTTCCCATTGCATGGAGGTCGCTATCTCTTCATTTGTGGCTGGGCTTAAGTGCTCCTCAAGAGCTGGAATTGCGGGGCATTGTCACTACTGGCTAGTGTCCACTGGGAGGTGGTTTTTTTTTTTTTCCTCGATGTCCTCTGTGAGAGTGGTTCAACATTCTACAAGGACATCAGGGGCGTTGTTGTTCCCATATTGTATGGAGGTCGTTATCTCTTCATTTGCAGGCTAGGGCTTCAGTGGTCTTCAAGTGCTGGAGTTCGGGCATTGTCACTGCATGAAGCAAGTGTCCACATCCTTTGGGAGGTGGTTTTTCCCGATGTCCCCTGTGAGAGGGCATAACATTCTACAAGGACATCAGGGCGTTGTTGTTCCCATTGGGTATGATGTCACATTCTTTCATTTGTGGCTGGGCTTGCGGGTCTTCAAGAGCCGGGAATTGCAAGTACTGTCACCATTTGCTAGTGTCCACTTCTTTGGGAGGTGGTTTTTCTCGATGTCCCCCGTAGAGGGTTCGTACCCCACAAGGACATCAGGCGCTGTTGTTCCCATTGTACATGGGAGGTCGTTATCTCTTCATTTGTGGTTGCTTATGGACCAAGAGCTGAATTCAGGCATCATTACCACGGGTTAGTGTCCACTTCTTTGGGAGGTGGCTTTTCCGATGTCCCCCGCAGAGGGTTCAAATTCTGGCGTCACTGTATACTGTTGTTCCCATTGCATGATGTCGTTATCTCTTCACTTGGTGGTTGGCTTAAATGGTCTTCGAAGAGCTGAATTCAGCATTGTCACACGAAGCTAGTGTCCACTTCCTTTGGGAGGTGGTTTTTCTCCCGATGTCCCCTGTGAGAGGGTTCAAAATTCTGCTGCTGACATCAGGGTATTGTTGTTCCTATTGTATGGAGGTCGTTATCTCTTTCATTTGTGGTTGGGCTTAAGTGGTCTTCAAGAGCTTTGAATTCAGGCATTGTCACTGCGAAGCTAGTGTCCACTTCCTTTGGAGTAGGAGTTTCTGATGTCTCTGTGAGAGGGTTCAAAATTCTACAAGGATATCAGGGATGTGCTGTTGTTCCCATTGTATGGAGGTTTATCTCTTCATTTGTGGTTGGCTTAAGTGGTCTTCAAGAGCTACCCAGGTACTGTCACTGCGAAGTTAGTGTCCACTTCCTTTGGGAAGTGTTTTTCTTGATGTCCCCTGTGAGAGGGTTCAAAATTCTACAAGGACATCAGGCGTTGTTGTTCCTATTGTATGGAGGTCGTTATCTCCTTCATTTGTGGCTGGGCTTAAGTGGTCTTCAAGAGCTGAATTCAGGTACTTGTCACTGGGATGAAGCCAGTGTCCACTTCCTTTCGGAGGTGGTTTTTCCCGATGTCCCCTGTGAGAGGGTTCAACATTCTGCCAAGGACAACAGGGCGTTGTTGTTCCTATTGTATGAAGGTCGTTATCGCTTCTTTTGTGGTAGGGCTTAAGTGGTCTTCAAGAGCTGGAATTCGGGCATTGTCACTGCGAAGCTAGTGTCCACTTCCTTTGGGAGGTGGTTTTCCCGATGTCCCCTGTGAGAGGGTTCAACATTCTACAAGGACATCAGGGCGTTGTTGTTCCTATTGTCACGTGGAGGTCGTTATCGCTTCATCTGTAGTAGGCTTAAGTGGTCCTCAAGAGCTGGAATTCGGGCATTAGTCACTGCGAAGCTAGTGTCCACTTCCTTTGGGAGGTGATTTTTCCCGATGTCCCCTGTGAGAGGGTTCAACATTCTGCCAAGCACTTCAGGGCGTTGTTGTTCCTATTGTATGGAGGTCGTTATCGCTTCTTTTGTGGTAGGGCTTAAGTGGTCTTCAAGTGCTGGAGTTCGGGTATGGTTTTTTCACGTACCTTGTGTGCCCTAGCTGTGTACTGCAGAGGGCACCCAGAAGAACACTTAATTTTTTTTAACTCCCTCTCCCAAGCTTTCCTCTGGTTGAGGAGGGCATAAATACGATTTAGTTATTGATGTTTCTTGTAGTCTGCTCTGATGATCGTCAAGATGGGTCGGAAAAAAAAGAGCGCAGAAGATTACGCACGCGATTTTCGAGATTTTGAGGTGTGCCCCTCCAACGAAAATGGCAAAGACGACCACGTTACCCTCATCTGCAAGTGCTGTCGGACGACCATCAAATCGGACCAAGGCAGGGCCGCAGTCCGCCTTGCAGAGCATGTGAAGTCAGCTCGCCACGTGAAGCTAAAAGCCGCACACTCCGAACCTGGTAAGTGCAACTGTTATTTGATTCATGTATTTTTATTATAAACATTGAAGCAACGAAAAGAAAAACCGTGCTCCTAATGTGCTCGCTAGACATTTTGTACAAACATACTTTTTAGAAGTGTTGTTCGGGCAATAGAACGACTGGAACGCAATTTTTAACATAGAATAATATTATTCCAGGATGCTCCTCGACGCAGCTTTCCCTTCACTCGTCGATGACACGGGCTGTCGAAAAGCGAAAAGAGGGAAACGACATCGCCCACGAGTTCTGCAGGGCCCTGTGCCAGGCGGCAATCCCGCTGCACCAGACGGACGGCCCTCTTGGGGATCTCTTTCGTCGGCGCTGTCCAGCGGCCAGAACCATGCCAACCTCCTCCCAGATGTACAAGAAATACCTCCCCGACGTGTACGAGAGCGACGTAGCAGCAATCCGAGACGCCATCCGGGACTCCCCAATTGCGGTGACCCTTGACGAGTCCCTGATCTCCGAGGACGCCCTGCTGTTGCTGTGATGGTGACATTTTATGACCCTGCTTTACCAGGCAGGAGCACGCGCATGCTTGCTCTGAAAGTTCTGCTTCAGTGTAACGCTTTAACGATGGCCATGCTTCTGCAAGAAGTTCTACTCAAATTTGGTAAGCGGCTCAATGATGTTTCCATGCTTGTCTCAGATTCAGCATCCTACATGAGGAAGCTTTATCTAGACCTCTGTCAGTCAGACCTCGAGTTTGCGGGCGTTCACCTTAGCGATGCCTGTCACCTTCTGAACAACGCCCTTGCTGAAGGTCTGCGCTTGGAAGGTTTTGCATGTGTGCAAAACTTTGTTATGCACGTCACAGCGATGTTGAAGAGCTCTAGAGAGCTTCGGCGTAAATTCCACGCATTGTGCAAGTCCATGAACATGGAGCCGAAGTTTCTTGCAACCGTTTGCCCTACCAGATGGTTCTCTTTTTACGAGTCGCTGTGTGATGTTCTTACCTACTGGCGCCCCATTCTTGCCTTCATGAAAAGTGGTGACGCAAAAGGCGAAAAATGCAAGAAGCTTCAGGCTATGATTGAGGACAGTGGAGCAACGCATGACCTCCTCATTAAGATGAAATTTGTGCGAGAAACGTCGAACTCGATTTTGATAATCTTGAAAAAGCTAGAATCGGAGGACACGCTTGTGTGCGATGTCTACTCTTTGCTCGTAATACAGCTAGGAGGGATCTTGCAGGGGTGGGCTGAGGAAGATCGAGGCTACCACAATGATGTTGCCAATATGCTAGATTTTGTGGACGAAGAAGAACGGTCCGAACTCACCGAGACATTTCAGTCATACTGTGAAGTTGTTGCAAAAAGTGGCATGACAGTGTCGTAAGAAACGTTTCAGGTAGCATGGGGTACACCGCTGCAGTGACAACATTTTGGTTTAATGTGCGTATCATTGACCCGAACGTGAAGTCGGAAATGCCTCCTGACTTCTCGATGTACGAGAGCATCTTCAAACTTGTTAGTGGCACTGATGCAATTCAAGCCTTGCAGCCAGAGTTTCGTGAATATCTGCAGTACGCTGTGCTCGAAAACGTGGTACCGGTTGTCTTTTGGCGATCACACTTGAGTGATTGGCCAATATTAGCTGCCGCGGCACTTCGCCTCCTTAGTTTGCCTGTTTCAAGTGTGAATGTAGAGAGGGCATTTTCTAAGCTGAGAGTGATAAACAGAAAAGAGCGGGCGCGTATTAACGAAGAAAACCTGGGCAAATACATGTGTGTGTATTATAATCAGATGAAATAATCGTGACTTGATTGGAAGTGGAATGCACGGTTGCTGTGTGAACCCGATATCTCACTCGCTTGTACTCGCGTGTGTGCGTGTATCTTCATTCCTGTTCCAGTTTGATGAATAAACATGCCATTTTATACCTGTCATTTTACGTCATTTTATGTAAACAGCAAAGCTAAAACCAGAATACATATTCGCCGAAAAAAACCGAAAACGTGTCTAGCTGTATATATATTCACCGATAAAAACCGAAAATATGCGTTCAAAATAAAAACCGAAAAAACGTACGCCGAATTAAAAAAATAAAAACCGAAAACGCCAAACCCTAGTTATATCCAAATGCCTGTTGTAACCAGGTCTGCTGTAACAAGTTAATACTGTATTTTGCCTTGGTTGCTTTTATTACTTTGTTGTCCAATTTTTCTGCATTGGGATTGTACTGTTGTAGTTCGTGTAGTCCTAGTATCAATAAATAATTTTTTAAACGATGAGTAAATCGCTCAACTTCTAGTTTTTAGTGCTCAATATTTGTATGCAAGCGAGAAAAAAATGCAGGAACTGGCATTATTTATAAAACTATTTAATTTTGATTGTAACCAGCTCAGCGCGAGACTTCAGAAGTAATCAAGAAAGTATCGAGTGTCTCAACCCTGCACGAGTCTGACTGAGGATCATCCCATGACTTCTAACAAATCAAACAATTTGGCAGATACTAGGTTTGACACTATTTTCTAATCATAGTCATTTAACACCCGAGACTGTGGTGCAGAGGAAAAACTTAGTCGAAGGAACAGACACAGAAGGAAACGTTTCGAGACGTTCCTCCGTTTGTTCTTTCAACTAAGCAAGTTCCTTTCCTTTCCTGCACCTTAAACTGTCTCTGGTGTTAAACGACAGGATTAGCTACCACCAGGTCGCCTGCGCACTTAATCTTCACTATTGTCTGCCGTGTATCTTACCGATGCTGTTTACCAAATTGCTGCCATTTTCTTTAATTAATTTTAATAAACAATATCCTTAAAAAAAAAATTTTCTTCAGCTGAGGACGTTATGAGGTGTTTTGCTCATGGTCCCCAAATTGCCCGAATTTTCTGAGCAGACCCACAAACATTGGTGAAATTATAATTCGAAATTATCGCGCGCGAAATTCTCATTGTAGGAGAGAATTAAAAGAATTCAGTTGTAGGGTTAACGTGTTTAAGTATGTAATTTTTCCAAGGACCACGTCAGTGGCAGAAACACCCCATCTAGTCAGCAGCTGGCAATTTTTGCTGTGGTGTTTACGAGGCGCGCCGTCTGCCAAGTTACAGTGGGAGCGAAAGTGCTACGAGATATGGGTGCAACATGTAGAAAAAAGCTAGCAAATATGAACGGAGTTACTAGAAAGAACAGGTACGACGAGGCCAATCGAAGCAAGAAAGAGACATCGTTTGGAAAACTTTATTGTTTGAGGCACAAGCTTGACAGTTTTGAAGCTGGGAGCTTTGGACTTCCACATCCTCTCGCTCCAAGTCCAACCGTGGCCTACTCCGCGATCGGACGGAGCCAGTCAAACGGCCCCAAAAGTTCATCGTGGCAGAGGCTTCGTTGCCTTCACGAGTGCCTTCACGAAAGCACAGAATCACTGTGCACTCTGCTGAGCGCAATTAGTTCAGTAGTTTAGCGCCGCGACAATGTACTTTTGGTCTCAAATCGTAATGTCCGCTGCGGTCGAACTTGAAGCAAGACGGGTGGAGGATGAGATTGACGTAGGAAAGCTTTTCGCTCACTATAAATGATCAAAGTTGACAATCTTCTTCCACGTTTCCCCCTGCACCGAGGCAGACACAGTCCGACTGAACGTGTCAATAAGTCAAAGGCCATTCTCCTCAATTTGTCACAAATGTCTCAGTAATTTTAAAGGATGCCAAAATATGGATCTTGGAACTTGCTCGAGGGACCGCTGCAGTTTCCAACGAATGGCAACTAAAAAACGACTGAGATCGGTACTGCCAAACGCTCGCCTAGATCCAGCAGAGCATGTACTGTGCAGCCCTTTTATAACAAACTCCCAATAAAACAAACGCATCCTTGCAAAACATTCGGGTTTGTTGTATAGTCCGTCTTTCTTTGGTCGGTCCAGAATTAAAGAAAGAAATAGAGGGAACTCGCATCGTGGTTCTTTGAGCCTTACGGCCAAGTTGGAGGCAATGGCAGTGACTAGAAAAGAGGCGGAATGGCTCAATTACTTTGCTAATCTACGAAACAAATTTATTCAACTTTTTAAACCTTAACTTTTGGGGCATTTCGCATTTGGAGATTGAACCCTCGATCACGATACACTCCAACTGTTCGGGAGAAATTTTTACGAAAAATTTGTAGTGGAATACTACGGAACGAAAAGTGCCACTTTTGTGCACGACTTCAAACCGAAACCGTGGGCAAAGAGCGGCAGTGATGTCAATGCCTCTGCCTTCCGCAAGCGATGCCAACTGCGATAACTCCGTTTCAGTTTGAAACCATCGAGCGTCGACTCTTTAATACATTATAAAATATATAGAATAAAAATGTTAAAAATTAAAACCTTTTCCATTTGGCTAAATAATTACCCGATTTTGCCTCTTTTCTATAGTCGATGCCAGGTTAAGGGTAAAGTGGAAGCTCCTCCCAACCCTTTTCAACTTAGCAGAGCAAATGATGAAGAGGAGGTCACCTCCTCTCCAGCGTTTGCACTGCCAAAGTGGGAGAGAGGTGGAGGAGCTTCACTTTACCCCTTAACCTGCCACCGCCTATAGTGGCTGCCACGGCCCACCAAGTTAACCTCGGGGCTAAACACACCCCAACGCAAGTTCCCTTCTCTAAAAATTCTAAACCAAAAAAAAACAAAAAAAACCTCTTTGCTTGCAGGGCTGCACTGTACCACCACAGCACTTCAAAAACCTACACCAGACACCTTGATCACAACTCCATGTACGGACGGCAGTCATCGCCGCACGGTGCTAAGCGCCGTCCCCAGTGGTCTTGGGTGCCACGGCAAGGTGAGCACGGGTGAGTCGCCCGAAGGAGCCTTCCCGGGCTCCCGCTACCTGGCGGGAGAAGAGTGCCTTTGGCTGGGGACAGTGGGGGTCCGGAACGCTCCAGAGTCGCTCGGGGTGACCCTGGCCAAGGCACGTAGGGTAGCACTGCGCCCAAACACGGCCCGGTTAGAGGGCACATGGCGGACGGGGCCTTGTACACAGTTACCTCGAAAAGATGCGACAAAACATCCCTTGCATGCAAAGCAGAAGCGCATTTATAGTGCAGGCTTGGGGGAAGGGGGCTGCAGAGAGATCTGATATCGCGGATGGATGTGACGTCACGGGCGAAGCATAGCCTAGACCTATTTGGTTGACCTGGTAATAGCCATTTAACCAAAGACAAAACATCTTTCTCAACAAAAGCTGGGGTATGTAAATTTTTCCACAAGAAAAATGCACCCTAGAGAGGCTAAGGGAGGGGGTTCCTTGACTTTTCCAAGGGGCGACTTTTTATGGATCTAAGCAGAAGGGGGCAAGGGGCAGATGAGAGCCGAATGCTGACTCAGCGCTGATGTCCATTCTGTGCTATTTGGTGGCCTCTGGTGGGAGACATAGGAACTCCAGCACTACGGCCTTGTCATCCAGGAGGTCAACGGCCGCGTTGAGTCAACGCTCCTTTACACCTAACCCGACGTTCCAATCCATACTCACCTCCGCTGGGAGATCGGTTTTCGCCGGAGGTGTTGAGGAACACGCCTGGCTGGCGGGTGACTGCAGACTGCTGGCCCAGGAGGTTCGCGATAGCCTGCACCGTGGGGCGCCACTCGTCATGTCTGCGCTTGGCAGGCGCGGAAGCTGCTCGCGCGACGACGGCTGTGCGTCTACGATTTTGTCCTTCGCCTTTTCGAGTCTAGGCAAGTGCAAAAGCCTCTCTGATGAGCAGATTTTTCAAGGTTCATTAGCAAGAAGGTTCATTAGCAAGCCTAAGAAGTGTTAACAGTGGTCGCTTGTATAAAGTGGCCGCTTCTGCAGTATTTTCTGGTAGGTGCATATTGCTGCTTAGAACTATCTCGTGTGCCTTTCTCTTTTTTTTTTTTTTTACAATGTCACAAATCACATTTTTTCTCTGATGTTTCATATTCACATCCGGCTAATTTTAGTTAGATTTTTCTTGAGCACCATCTTTTTTTCTTTGTAACATTTAATGTGTAACACCAACTGTGCACGCTTGTTTTTTTTTTTTTTTTTATTCATGTTACAATGCAAATTCCTGATAAAAGGTGGATCCTTTTGTAGTCCTAGGGCTGCTTGAGAGCACCCCCAAGAGTTAAGTAAAAAAATTTAAATGTTTTTAGCCAATCAGTTTCTTGCAGCACTTGGAATTTGTTGGCAGAGCACCGCACCATGCTACTGGTAGCAGCTGTCTCCTTACTTGTGTGTGAGCTCATGGGGTTTCCTCGCCACTGTTCACGCATAGCAGTTGTTTTGAACATTTTTCTTGCTGCTTTAATGAAAGTCCCTAGAAAAACAAAAATTGCGGTGGCTTAGCTCGGCTATGCCAGGATATACGTAGTGCGAGCTTATGCGCACAAAATAAGGCGCTATCAAGCGGCTCCAGTGCAGCGTCAGACTTGGCTACTGCGCAATGGAGGCGCACAGCTGGGCACGCGGCGGCGCCAGTGCGTCTGCCGCGGCTATGACGTCACTCCTCTGGAATGCGCAGACCGGCGAGGCGCGCTTTGCGGCAGCAGTGGAGCGCGCCAGCTGTGCGCCGTGCGACGTCACTGCTCCTCGCGCATGCGCAGCACGGCTCTCCAGGAACCATGCGAAACTGCTCAACCTCGGCCAGTGTAGCTCACGCGACAAAAAGTCACTAAAACACCGAAGAGAAAACAAGCTTGATCATGTTGACAGACTGGTAAGCACAAGAATGTGCAATAGGCCTTCCAGGAAAGAAGAGAAGGGAGTCTGGAACCCTCATTTCAGACACATGACAGAAAAGGCTGCAAAGCACGCAATGACGCCTTTGCGCGCCAAGCAAATTACTTCGCTTCTGCAGTGCTCCAACCACCGACCCTGGATAGCTGAGTTGGCAAAGCCCTTGCAGCACGACCTCAAGGTGGAGGGGTTCAAATCCTGCCTGCCAGGGGACTGATGTCTTATTATACAGTTCTCTATGGGCATACACTTTCTGGTGTTGGTTTTTGTTACAGCCGGCTGTTACAGAACTCAGAAATAGGCTGAAAAAACATAATCTGCGTTAAAAACGTAAGAATATGAAAGGCCACTCAAATCTAGCGATGAAGTCGCTAAGTTAATGACACTGCCTTCTGGTCAGAGGGCTCAATGCAGTGACCTGGGGTAAATGAGGAGTCGCGAGGATGTGGAACCAGGACTCCCGACGACGCTCACCTATAAGAAGCGCAGCCGTGGCGGCTCCAATGACCAGGGTGGCCAGCCAGAACTGGTGGTGCGCCCAAAAAGAGCGAAGCACGGTTGACCAGCCCAGGTCCGGCTCCAGACCTCCAGAGGGCGACACTGCACCGCAAAACACCAAAAACAGTCGAGTATCATTCATCATCATCATCATCGAAGGCTGGCAACGGTTCCGGAAACCGAATTATGGAGCCTGGAAGTGTCCCCGGTCAACGTCTTTATGCAGAGTCCCACAAGGACGACAACAGAAACAACGACAGCGACAAGCCTCCAACAGATTCAGCATGCTCACGATGGTACCTTTGGCAGGCATTTAGTCGTTCAGTGCTCGTGAAGTAAGTACGAGCGATTGCAAGCCTGCCAAAGATACCCTCGCGTGTAGGCGATGCACGTGTTTGAGCATAGCCTCCTTTATTGCAAATCGGGAAAGACTCTGGTTTGAGGCTTGTCGCTGTCGATGAGCCTTTCCGTTTGTCCGCTCTAGTGGGATCTCTGGCATCAGCGCACTGCTCGTTCTCCGTGCGACTGAACGTGGCCCCCGTGCTGTGACGACGACGCTGACAAAAGCCGTGAGGGGTCGGGCTGCTGGATGTCGCGATTCCCGGTGGTCGGTGCTAGGGGTCCCGGCAAAATGGGGGAGGTAGCAACGCAGGCGCTGCCGCGTCGCCGTGTCCCGACCTCCCGGGCGTGCCGGAGCTTCCGTGGACTGTCGAGCCAGGGAGCGACGCGCGGCCCGGCCAAGTCGTCTGCCACACACACAGGCGCTGCTGGGACGCCGCCGGGATTGCGGCCAACGACGCGGCGGCGATGGTTTTCTACCGACGTCATCTGGCAGAAATTGAGGGACCGCAGCTCGGAACGGAACACTCGGCCATCACACGCCCCAGAAACACCCTGTAGAATGTATTAAGTGTGACCCACAGGGAGCGTTCTGCACACGATTTGCGCGCGTCAGCGCGGAGTCATTGTAGACGCACGGGTGCTCGTTGTCGCTCAATGCGCCCGTCTCCGACCAGACCGGAAAAACCCGCCGCTGCGCCCAACACCGGATATAGGTATTTGCCCTCGTCAACGAGAGCCAGGCGAATGGTCGCGCGATTTCGGCACGTCCACTTTTTGTGGCGTGCGTGGAGTCTGTGGCAGACTCGGCTAACCTTTTCGTGCGCAAGGATGTTGGTGCCATTTATTTTGCTTAGAAAGAGATTGATTTCCAATAGAGAAATAAAATGAGTCTGCTATGACATGCGAAGTTATTTTGAAACCATTATTTATGAAAAGGTAGCACCGTATTCACTCGCACAATGAACGCACTCGCGTAATAAACGCACCCCTCAAGTCGGCTCTCAAAATTTCGACTTTTTTTTCACTCGCGTATTAAACGCACCCCCAACTCGGACGTCAAAATTTTGACCCCCTCCCCCACGCGCGCGAAATGAACGCACTTTTTTATCCTGGTGCAGCGAGGTCGCGAATGCATGGGCAGCGTGGGCGAACAAAACGCCTTGCAAAAGGCGTTAAAAAAATAAAAAAGATCCAACAGAAGCAAGAAAAAAAAAACATGGAGAGCAGCTTTTTTTTTTTTTTTTTGTACAGCGCAGTCTGGATTTTGGGTTGCGCGCCGCGCTCAAGGAGATAAGAAAGAGAAGCGGAGAAGCCCTCGCCTAAGCAAAGCGCATAATGAAGGCATCCTGCCCTCGCCTCCTCCTCGCACTTTGGAAGAGAAGCAAGAAGCCCTCGAAATGAACGCACTTTTCTACCCTGGTGCAGCGAGGTCGCAATGCATGGACAGCGTGAGCAAACAAAACACCTTGCAAAAGGCGTTAAAAAATAAAAGATCCAACGGAAGCAAGAAAAGCATAGAGAGCTATTTTTTTTTTGCACAGCGCAGTCTGGATTTCTGGTTGCGCGCCGCGCGCAAGGAGATAAGAAAGAGAAGCGGATAAGCTCTCGCCTCAGCAAAGCAAAACAAAATAGCTTGCGAAAGGCTGTGGAAAAAAATATCCACAACGCCAAAAAAAGGTGTTTTTTTTTGCTTTGTTTTTTACAGCGCAGTTTGGTTTTGAGTTGCGCGTTGCGCGCAAGAAGATAGGAAAGAGAAGCGGTGAAGCCCTCACCTAGGCAAAGCAAAACAGCTTGTGAAAGACGGCAAAAAAAAAAAAAAATCCAACGGAATTAAGAGAAAAAAAAACATAAAGAGGAGCTTTTTTTTTTTTTGCACAGCGTAGTTTGGTTTTAGGCGTGCTGCGCGCAAGGAGATAAGAAAGAAAGCAGAGAGGCCCTCGCCCAAGCAAAGCGCACATAATGAAGGCATCCTGCCCTCGCTCCTCCTCGCACTTTGGAAAGAGAAGCGAGAAGCCCTCGAAATGAACGCACTTTTCTATCCTGGTGCAGCGAGGTCGCGAATGCATGGGCAGCGTGGGCGAACAAAACGCCTTGCAAAAGGCGTTAAAAAATAAAAAGATCCAACGGAAGCAAGAAAAAAAACATGAAAAGATAGCTTTTTTTTTTTTTGCACAGCGCAGTCTGGATTTTGGGTTGCGCGCCGCGCGCAAGGAGATAAGAAAGAGAAGCGGAGAAGCCCTCGCCTAAGCAAAGCGCACATAATGAAGGCATCCTGCCCTCGCCTCCTCCTCGCACTTTGGAAAGAGAAGCGAGAAGCTCCTCGAAATGAACGCACTTTTCTATCCTGGTGCAGCGAGGTCGCGAATGCATGGGCAGCGTGAGCAAACAAAACGCCTTGCAAAAAGGCGTTGAAAAGATAAAAAGATCCAACGGAAGCAAAAAGAAAAACATAAAGAGGAGCTTTTTTTTTTTTTTGCACAGCGCAGTTTGGATTTTAGGTTTGCGCGCCGCGCTCAAGGAGATAAGAAAGAGAAGCGAAGAAGCCCTCGCCTAAGCAAAGCGCACATAATGAAGGCATCCTGCCCTCGCCTCCTCCTCGCACTTTGGAAAGAGAAGCGAGAAGCCCTCGAAATGAACGCACTTTTCTATCCTGGTGCAGCGAGGTCGCGAATGCATGGGCAGCGTGGGCAAACAAAACAACTTGCAAAAGGCGTTAACAAGATAAAAAAGATCCAACGGAAGCAAGAAAAAACATAAAGAAGCAGCTTTTTTTTCTTTTTTTTGCACAGCGCAGTTTGGATTTTGGGTTGTGTGCCGCGCGCAAGGAGATAAGAAAGAAAAGCGGAGAAGCCCTCGCCTAAGCAAAGCGCACATAATGAAGGCATCCTGCCCTCGCCTCCTCCTCGCACTTTGGAAAGAGAAGCGAGAAGCCCTCGAAATGAACGCACTTTTCTATCCTGGTGCAGCGGAGGTCGCGAATGCATGGGCAGCGTGGGCAAACAAAACAACTTGCAAAAGGCGAGACAAAACATAAAAAAATCCAACGGAAGCAAAAAAAAAAACATGAAGAAGTTTTTTTGCACAGCGCAGTTTGGTTTTTGGGTTGTGCGCCGCGCGCAAGGAGATAAGAAAGAAAAGCGGAGAAGCCCTCGCCTAAGCAAAGCGCACATAATGAAGGCATCCTGCCCTCGCCTCCTCCTCGCACTTTGGAAAGAGAAGCGAGAAGCCCTCGAAATGAACGCACTTTTCTATCCTGGTGCAGCGAGGTCGCAAATGCATGGGCAGCGTGGGCAAACAAAACGACTTGCAAAAAGGCGTTGACAAAATAAAAAAAGATCCAACGAAAGCAAGAAAAAAAAAAACATGAAGAGGAGTTGTTTTCTTTTGCACAGCGCAGTTTGGATTTTAGTTGCGTCGCGCGCAAGGAGATAAGAAAGAAAAGCGGAGAAGCCCTCGCCTAAGCAAACCGCACATAATGAAGGCATCTCTGCCCTCGCCTCCTCCTCGCACTTTGGAAAGAGAAGCGAGAAGCCCTCGAAATGAACGCACTTTTCTATCCTGGTGCAGCGAGGTCGCGAATGCATGGGCAGCGTGGGCAAACAAAACACCTTGCAAAAGGCGTTAAAAAAATAAAAAGATCCAACGGAAGCAAAAAAAAAAACATGGAGAGCAGCTTTTTTTTTTTTTTTGCACAGCGCAGTCTGGATTTTGGGTTGCGCGCCGCGCTCAAGGAGATAAGAAAGAGAAGCGGAGAAGCCCTCGCCTAAGCAAAGCGCACATAATGAAGGCATCCTGCCCTCGCCTCCTCCTCGCACTTTGGAAAGAGAAGCGAGAAGCCCTCGAAATGAACACACTTTTCTATCCTGGTGCAGGGAGGTCGCGAATGCATGGGCAGCGTGGGCAAACAAAACAACTTGCAAAAGGCGTTGAAAAAATAAAAAAGATCCAACAGAAAGCAAAAAAAAAACATGAAGACAGCTTTTCTTTTTTTCTTTTGTACAGCGCAGTCTGGATTTATGGTTTGTGCGCCGCGCGCAAGGAGATAAGAAAGAGAAGCGGAGAAGCCCTCGCCTAAGCAAAGCGCACATAATGAAGGCATCCTGCCCTCGCCTCCTCCTCGCACTTTGGAAAGAGAAGCGAGAAGCCCTCGAAATGAACACACTTTTCTATCCTGGTGCAGCGAGGTCGCGAATGCATGGGCAGCGTGGGCAAACAAAACAGCTTGCAAAAGGCGTCAAAAAATAAAACAAAACAAACAACGACCACAGAACCAAGAGAAAAAAAACATAAAGAAGTTTTCTTTTTTTTTGCACAGCGCAGTTTGGTTTTGGGTGCGTCGCGCGCAAGGAGATAAGAAAGAAAAGCGGAGAAGCCCTCGCCTAAGCAAAGCGCACATAATGAAGGCATCCTGCCCTCGCCTCCTCCTCGCACTTTGGAAAGAGAAGCGAGAAGCCCTCGAAATGAACACACTTTTCTATCCTGGTGCAGCGAGGTCGCGAATGCATGGGCAGCGTGGGCAAACAAAACAACTTGCAAAAGGCGTTGAAAAAATAAAAAAGATCCAACGGAAGCAAAAAAAAAACATGGAGCAGCTTTTTTTTTTTTTTGCACAGCGCAGTTTGGATTTTTGGGTTGCGCGCCGCGCGCAAGGAGATAATAAAAAAAGCGGAAAAGCCCTCGCCTAAACAAAGCGCGCAAAAAAAAAAAAAACTGAAGCAAAAAAAACAAACAATCAAAGGAGCATTTTATTTTGCGCATCGCGCAGTTTTTTTATTTATTTATTTATTTGAAAATACTGCCAATCCCTTAGGAATTATAGCAGGAAGGTGCACACAAAAGTAAGTACACACTCGTTCACATTTCATCACATCAACAACATAAAAATGCAAATATTTTGTACAATAAACACTGGGAAATAAAGAATAGTAGAAATACCTTTAAGATTAATACACAAGGGTTAACATACATTTTCAAAGACAAATTAAACAACCACTGTTCAATCACATGTGAAAAAAAAAACTGCAAATAAAGTCATTCATAGTTGCACATCACTGTGCAATAAAAGATCCAACCGAGATAGAAATGATGTAATGGAGGTGCTGTTAGTAATGACAGGATCTAGTTGGTTCCATTCTCTAGTAGCTAAAGGAAAAAAAGAGTAGCGGAAGCAGTCATTTTTAAAGCAGTATTCAGTCAAGGTTTTACCATGTTTATGCCTGGTCTGTCTAGTATTTGAAAAAGAGACTTACTTAGATTTGTCAATTTTGAAAGCATCATGCAGCAGAGAGTACAAGAACTTAAGCCTAAGTCGCTTAGCCCTGTTAGCTAGTGTAAGGAGACCAGACTTTTTAAGAAGTTCAGTTGGTGAGTCGGTGCGCCTGTATTTGTTAAAAATAAATCTTACTGCTTTGCGCTGTATATTTTCAAGCTTAGCTATATTATTCTTGGTGTAAGGAAACCAAACAATGTTTGCATATACCAGCGTTGGTCTAACAAGACTAGTGTATGCTAAGAGTTTAGTGGGTGTAGCTAGCTTAAGTGTTCTTTTTATGTACACAAGTTTTTTTAATGCCTCTGACGTTACACGATTCACGTGTAGGTCCCACCTTAAATCTGAAGTAATAAATAAGCCTAAATATTTACACTGAGTCATCCATGAAATGGTTACATCATCAAAGCCGTACTTAAATTCAGAAATAGATTTCTGGTTACAGACATGCAGACAGTTTAGCTCACGTTGAGACATCTGCCAATCAGCGCACCATTTATTGATCAATGGAAGAGAGCTATTTAGTACAAGGTGATCATCCGATGTGTTGTTTTCCCGGTATATGATACAATCATGTGCAAATAATCTTATTTTAGCATCAATGTTGGTTGTAATATCATTTATGAAAAGTAGGAAGAGAACTGGCGCAAGGCCAGCAGCCGAGCTGGTCTTGGAGTCGCGCGCCGTGCGCAAAGAAATAAGAAGTTACGTCGATTTTTGGGGATAAAAGGTCGGTTCATTATGCGAGTAAATACGGACGCAAAAAATTTTACTTCGCGTAATGAACGCCCTCCCAACTTTGCATTGATTTTTCGGAAAAAAAGTGTGTTCATTCTGCGAGTAAATACGGTAAGTGTGCAGCCGAGCTGGTGAACATTAACTACGATGAATTATACCCGAGACTTTGGTAAAAGAAATGTCAAACAAAGAAAGACTAAAAAAAAAAAAAAAAAGAACAAGCCGACACTTTAAATTTTACAGACTCTCGTCCTTCTTTAGTCTCTTCAACTGCTAGATGTTTCCCTTTTCTTAGCAGTCTCGGGTATAATTCACTGTGGTTTATTTACCAGTTGAAGAACAGCCTTAATATATCTGCGTGCACGCCATCCGCTCGTGCTGCAGCCAGAGTGTCGAACCGGAACCGAACCGAACCGAAAACCGGAACTGAACCGTTATTTTTAGCCGAACCGGAACTGAACCGAACCGAAATCTTTGCCGCCATCTTGGAACTGAACCGGAACTGAACCGGAAAAAAATATAACGGTTACCGGTTCAAAACGGTTCACGGTATTTTTTTACAGAACGCATGTTTGAGAAATAGAAATGGGCAGCTCTATTTCTATGTAGTGATCAAATTGTCAAATACCGAATTGACTCCGTAAGTGTGACGTCATGGGTCCAAACAAACCGTTGCTAGGGTCGTTGTTATGGACGAATACATGTGGCTCGGTTTCGCTACGAAAACCCGACCATTCAAAAATCAGGAGTAGGATTTAAACTTCTAAAATCACAGATATAGAAAGCTTGAATGTCATATATGTTTCGACAGAAGTGTGCCGGTAATCGCTCGTTTCTGAAATATTTACGACTGCAACTTCCGGTCCTCAAGATGCCTGCAGCAGACGACGAATGCAAGAAGTATGCCGTCTGCCGCACGCCGCGCCGGCCAAGTGGGGCCGTCGTTTGAATCGTGTGAATAAAGACGATATTCTGACATCGCATTTGTTTGAAATATAATGAGTTTCATACACTTTTAAGATTTCATAGTGGGGTGCGATGCAAAATATGGTTTATCGAAAGTCCGGGCGTCGATCGAGATGATAGTCTCGCTAAAAGATCGCATTGCACCCGCGAGAAAAGCACTTCAAGCGAACGGTTGAGATCCCAAATTTTGTTTGCGGACTCGCGCTATGCGAGGGTGCTTCGTATACCTGGTTGTAACCATCGCGTGGAGAGAGATTCTTGCAGTTTCTTCAGATTTCCGCAAGACCCCAAAGCGCGAAAGAACTGGATAAAAAAACGTAAGGTGAGTTTATTACAGACTGTACTCGCATCGCGGGTTCGATGAAGATCTTCACCAAAAGAGCACATCCACGGAATTTGATGTATACCAAGGGAGGAAAAAAAGCTAAAATATTGCGAAATCGCGATATAACGTGCAATTCTTTAATAACCTGACAACTACAATAATAGCAATAACAAACGACTTACCTCGACGGCGTATGATTTGTTTCTCATGCTGGCCTGCACTACGCCGGTAATGCACTTCAGGTCGTCGTCGTAACTGATCTGCGTGACGTGGTTCTGATTTTGCTGCATTTTCACCCCTCGTAACTAAGCTGGGTTGTTCAGAGGAAAAAAAACGCACAATGCGGAGGCCTTTACGGCCATGGTGATGCACTTGTTTTTGTCGCTCATTTACCGACGCAATTCAATTAATGAAGACGCCCGCTGCAACAGAGGCCAGCAAATCTATCGTGTCGTCGGTTACCAAAGCAAAGCGGAGCGTAAGGACTTTGGAAATGGCTTTCATCGTTGCGATACGACACTGAGACGACAAGAACATCTTCATAGTTAGATATCAAGAAGTTAGGTTGCTTACAAAAAATTGTTTACTTACTTGTAAGCAAAAATCTAGCCTCATGTGGAGTCTCCATGCATTAGTCCATAGCAACGTCCCTAGCAACGGTTTGTTTGGACCCAGACGCCATGTTGTGACGTCATCACTTACAGGGTCAATTGCAATATCTTAAAAATTGTGGCTTTTGGCGGTGCTTTTTGGATTAGCGCTGTGATAAATCATGTGTCACGTGGTCACGCGACATCATGGTGGTCAAGACTTGCTGTCCAGTAATGTCACGTCACGTGGCCCCGCGGCATAGTCATGTGAGTCTCTGCGTCCAGTCGATTTAAATAATAATAATACTGGGGTTGTGTGGATATTTATACAGCGAGTCGTTCGTCAGCCATTTTAAGTTGCGACGAGTCACTCGCTGTAGATGAGCATTTAGCCAGTGCGGTACAACCGCTAGACCTGGGTCTTCAACGTGCACCACGCAATAGTGATACGACAACCGCACACCGGTACGATGCTCATCCAGATCGAAACGGGCAGGGGTGGGGATTGAACAGTCGATTTAACCGATCTTACCAGCCAGCTTGGCTACGCCACCGCTGCCGCAATGCATCGAGGGAACTTTAGTCTTTCTGCATGAGCGACAACCTCGCAGGAGCTCTGCGAGTGCAGAACACCAGGTGTCACGAGCTCTCTCGGGCGTTGCCGCGTGCAACCTCTGAACGAAAGTTATGGCGGCTTCGCGCATGTGCCGAACGCTTGGACGAAGGATATGGTATATTGAGAACGTCACAGGATTTATTGGCATTGTTGACACTGTGATGTCACATGACATTACGACTCCCCATTGCGAGTCACGTGACACCGTGAAGCACTCGATTGTCATGAGCGTGAGTCAAGTACTCGGGTTCATGACAATCGCATTGCCAAACACTGGGGTAATGGCTCGTGTTGAATCAAAGATGAGAATAGCCGAAGTCTAACAATGTCTAAAGCTCAACACATGCTTCATTCTTTGCCAACCGCATCGCATGACTGTAATGAACACTGACAGTATATAATTAGCGTCAGATCACGTGGCCACTTGTCCTAGTTAGTTGAGGAGGGGAATGGTGCTTCTTTCCTTTGTTTTTCCTGTGTCTGCCATTGAACGAAAAAAAACTAATGGATGTTTTTTTTTTTTAAAGCTATCAACGTCAGGGATTAGCTCTTAGCGGTTTTTACCGAAAGTTCAAAAATTGTTACACTACTCATTTTACATGTACACACACATCATTGAGGCACCCAAACATGTTTTCGTTGTTGCTGAACTGTCTCAGAAAGTTTTCCCCGAGAGTATGAACATGGAAAGAACTAAATGTGGCTTATCAATCGGACGATAAGTAGAACTACAAATGTACGAAAGAAATACCAGAAAGAAATATCCTAGTGGCCTCAGAGGGACTGCCGAACGTTGAGAGCCGCTTTAATTCTGGCAGGAGTGTCGTTATAAAGCTGTTCCCCAAGCTTTGACCACCACCGTATTTTGTTCTAACCTCACAGTTTTTCTGTGAAAAATAAAATAGATGCAGTATTACTGTTCACAATTGACACAAATATAATTGTCTAATTAACATCCACAAACGGAGGAAGTAGTTTCTCGGGAATGAAGGTGTTCTCTAAAAGAGCATCGAAACGAAAAAAAAAGAGGGAAAGGGGGTGGTGGGTATAGTTTTAAAAACATACATTGTTCCTAAAGATTCCTC
>JAZHYW010008931.1:0-41317 GCA_037355805.1 Ixodes ricinus | reverse complement strand
GCGGCCCGCTTCCAGCTAGAGATGGGCAAAACGGCTCACTTCAGTGAGCGGCTCGGAGCGGCTCAGCTCACTGAAATGAACCGGCACATTTGAACGGCTCACCGGCTCACTTCGGTGACTGGGTCGCTCTGTCGCTCAGGAGCGAGCCGGATCGTTTTGAGCCGCTCCTTTAAAGAATGAGTGAGCCGTGGTTCTTTCGGAGAGAAAAGTCTGCTCTCTCTCATTCACTGAGCCGTGCCCGTAGATGTCCCGAACCGTACTGTCGGAACCGGGTGGCTGGGTCCACGGATGGCGCCGTTCGTTGACCGCTGCCGTTCGAACGATGTCTCACGATTTTCGCCGATCGTGCATCGTGTGCTGGTGCGGCGCTTCGAAGGTAGCAGTGAACTACTTATAACACTGTTATTCAACTTATGCATATATCCTTTTTTCAAAGCCATTTAACTAGACTGCATAGCACAGGTTACATCGATAGCCCATCGATAGTGGGCTATCGATGGGAGTAGGCGCAGGCAGGAAAGAGTTAAACGAAGTGCTTGAAGACATTCATTGGCGTTTCTTTCGAAGCGGGTAATCAGGCATAACATCATGTGAGCGAGCTCGAGGTGAAGGCAAGCCATGAACCAATGAGGGGTTAATCTCCGCATGGCTACCTGGCTACCATAGGCTCCGCAGAGGCTCCGTCGACGCTAGCACCAAAGCCCCATTCAGTTATGGCCCTAGCAGGAAGGTGCCACTTTTGTCAACAAAAAAGCTGTTTTCGTCGTCATGGCAGCAGGAACGGAATGGAGTTGCTTTTCCGCACTACTAATAGATGGTGTGCAAATCGCACCCGGCAAAAGACCCGGCCACGGTGGACCCGGCCAATGCCCAGCCCTGACCCGGCTCTGACTCGGGACTCGGCACGGCTGACTGAACAAGAGAGAACCGGCTCCCAAAAGAACCGCCGCTCACTTTTACTGAGCCACGGCTCACTCGCTCATTAAAAAGAGCGGCTCAGAAGATCCGGCTCGCTCCTGAGCGACCCATCTCTACTTCCAGCTCTGCTGTAGCGCTGCAAAAGGAAGTGCGCGTAGCGAGACGGCGGCGCGGCGCGCTCCAAATGGGCACAAACTAAGATACCAGAGAGATGAGAAAAACTGTACCGTAACGCGAGTCCACTCGCCATAATATTAATGGAATATCGTGATCACCAGCATTACAATTCTTATTACCTTCATGTCTGTGTATCTATGTCTTGTGTAATGTCATTATTAGCTAAATATTAAATTTCAAATTCAAGCATATGTGTTAATTGGCTAGTTTTTTGTTTTTTTAATACTTACTCTAACGTTTAGTTTTGTCTTTGAATGCTTATCTCGGTTTATTTATTTAGGTTTTTTTTCGTTTAGGATTACTCTTTTTCCCGGCCGTCAAGACTGCGAAAGATCGCCAGTCTGGCCCCTTAGCCAGAAACGTTTGGAGACCTCAGCGTAAACCCCAGTCCTTCTGCCGGTTAAAAAATAAATTAATTTGTAAAATTCGTAGGTATTTAGAATCACGCCAGGCTAACAAAAAATCAACTTTTGAAAATTAAAAAAAGGGGTGTCAACAGGAGCACGTGCTTTCAAAGACGAATAATGTTTCGGCAAGTAAATCATATTGTACAAAACAAACGAGTGTGGCGAGACTTCTTTTTTTTTTTTTCTCACTATGCCACTATGATCAACTTGCCCACGAACTCCGCGCCTTTTTGTTACTCGGTAAGTAACTTCTAAACAAACCCTCGACTTTGCCCTCAACCAGGAGGACATTTCCATCTGGTCAACAAATGGAGACTCACGAGCCTCTGCGCACCACAGACGAACAATTATACTTCGTTTCACCGTAACTGCGCATAAAGCGAACGCTCCTTCGAGCCAATCAGAACGACGGAGGCGAAGCACGTGACTCCCTTGCCAAAGCTACAGGGGCGAGTGCCTCCCTTCCTAATTTGCATCGACAACGCAAGAGCACCGTAACTCAAAAAAGTTAGAGAACAGGGAAGGAGGAAATTCCCCCTCACCTGGACCCTACTTTGTGTCTTCCTGACGTAGATTTTTTTTTATTTTTTCCCCTTAGAGGACCAAGCGGTTGCTCAAAATTAGTACAAAAGCGGCTTTCCTCTCTTCCACCCGGGGATGCGACAGCACTGCGCGCAACTAGTGAGATAAAGTAGCGAGCCCTGCTCCGATGCACTGATTGCCCACTGGGATTGTAGCCATCGCCGTTTACCAAGTTACAGTGAGACGGAGTACAGAAGATTGTGCGACAGGAAATGCAACATCTCGGCTCCAGTAGGTGAGCTGTATCAACCTAGTGACCAGATACGTGACAACAAAGCGGGTATCATTGGCGGTCGAACGCGAGACAGTTGAGTAGTTGATTGTACCACTACTTGTACCAGGTGTACCGCAAAAACACATCAGGTAGACATCAGGCAATTGTGTACTAATATATCAAAATACGGATTTATAGCAAAAATATACAACAGTACGCATGTATGTGCCATAATTCAACATATTAAAGACACTCAGCAAAAATGATCGAGAACGAAAACTATTGCACATTTGCGAGTGGGAACCGCTTCCGCCTGCTGTTCTGGGTCCAACCATGGCGTGCAAGGTTACGGCGTCTAGGATTATGTCCATTCTTCCTGAAGGCGCAACACCGACAGGCCAAAACGATTTCCATGATGCTACGACGAGGCTGCTATATAAAACGGCGGAGAATCAAAGCTCTTTCCAGAGAGGACGGGGGCGGTGTGACTGCACAAGCCTAATGCTTAAATGAGTAGACTTCATATGCGTTATCGTTGCGTAAGCAGAACGAGCTCGGCATTCAGGCCAGCCTTCCTCCCGGTAACGATGACCGCCGGGGGACCTACGGGTACTCAATCTTGAGAGATGAAACATTGCTTTCACCCTCTGGGAGGGAAATACGACGGTCCACTGAATGTTATATGAGGACGCGGCGGAAGGGGGGGGTGTGATAACACTCGGATCACACGGAATATTTCATGTGCTCGGTTGCCCTCGCGTCCCAAGCGGGTACGTTGTTGCGAGGGATCGATTCCGCGATGATCGCTTTCAAAATATCATCTCGCTTTGAAGCAGGGCGATTTGGAGGAGGAACGGTTGTTTGGGGGGGGGGGGGGGGGGGTTAATGTACGCGTTCTGTTTCATACTTCCATATGGGCATTATATTAGTAATATCGCAAAAGTGATACTGTGTTTTTGTTTTGAGCAATGTTAAGAAATGCGCTGACAGGAGGTACTTCTTGTATGACAATAGAATAATCAATAACGAGGGTTGTAGAGCGATTAAGGACGCCCAGATAAACTTTGGGAAACCCCTGAAAATTCGACCTCTACAGGGACGCTAAGCATTATGTTTCACGTGCCCGGAGTATCAACACGGGAAGCGCCCTTTGAGTAAAAACATCTTTATATGCCACAGATCGTTTCGGTTAGCTCTCCTCAAACGAGGCATGAAAGCAGGTGGTGGGTATTTTTCTATGTTTAAAGTATATACATTCGTTAGTAATGAGTTTGTAACGTGTGCCTTGAACATTTGATCTCTCATTAATGTTCACGTTCGATTAAGAAGGTTTGATTCATTTTTACTATTTTGTTGTTTTGAGTACATGCCGATTGTATTTGAAATTGTGATTTCTTTTGTGGACCCCAACGTTTACAGGAAAGTCACCATAGTAATGAGGTCATAATTCTTCATGCAGAGAACTTCACCACGCTTTGGTGGTAGTCGTCGAGGTAGACTTCATAGACGAAAGGTCAATCAGTCCACAACGAACCAGCCTAGAAGAAAGTTTTTTTTTCATAAAAAATGAAGTCTTGTATGTAAAAGGGGGGAGAAAAGAAAACATACAAACAAAATCAGAGGTTATATGTTTATAAAGCGTGAGGTCAGTCTGTCCTAGGTCTGCCATAGCAATGCGACACTAGTTTACGATGTAGATGACAAATGTAGCCAGTACAAGGAGCGAGGAATAACGCGACGAAAAACGCAGCTGATAACTGCTGATACCCCGAAAAAATGTTTAGGAAATATTTAAAACCAGGTCATAATCTAATATTACAATTTGATTATCGACACTCTTTAAAAAAGGTAATAGTAATTACCAGGTAAAAGCTACTAACTGCCTGTCATATATGTCACTACGTACGTAGTTACTGTAGGTAGTAGCGGTCAAGCAAGTAACGGATACTAGGTCAAGAAGTTATAGCAACCGGAAGACGGGAAACGCAACGAGTCACGTGATTTCCGTTGAAAAAAAAGGCGTGTGGTTATACCACCTACCACCAGATGGCAGGCGCGAACAAAAATTAAAACTGAAAATGAGTATCCAGCATGGCGCTAGTCACCGCCCAATTAAATGTACAAAAGGAAGAAACCGATGATATAGAGTTTATTTCGACGCTTCCACACTTGCAACCAGATACACATCTTGCACACACACATTGTCACCCCCAAATTGATACAATTCATTCAACGCAAATCACATACAAATACGACGAAAACACGTGGCACGCATAGTCAAATCACTCGAATTGCTTACTCCCTTGACTACCCATAAGTCTTTTATACTGACCATTTGAGTGGGCAAACGTGCTGTCGTGTATTACCACGTTAGTGAATAATGCTGCAAATATAGTGCTTTTTTCGCACCAATATTCTTCCTCGAGAAAGTTTTCAAACGATTCAAGGCTTCTATCTCCTAGTAAATAACAACGGTAAACACGGAAATTATTCGCGACAGTTGATAATACAACCTTCCCCACCGGTTCTCCCCATACAAAAATGGTCTATGGTCGTCTATGGAAAATTATATGGCAGGCTATGGCCCTCTATGGTCGGCCATAGAAATCCATAAAGACAGCTACAGCCATCTATAGAAAAATCTATGGCCCTGTGTCTAAAGACTGAGAACCAATAAATTTTCTTTACCCGCCTATAGAAAATTCTATGGCCACAAGTCTAAAGAATGGGAACCAATAAATTGTCTTTAACCGTCTATAGACAATTTTATGGCCCCGAGTCTAAAGACTGGGAACCAATAAAATTTCTTTAGATGCCTATAGAAAATTACATGGCCCCATGTCTAAAGACAGCGAACCAATAAATGTTCTTTACCCGCCTATAGAAAATCCTATAGAAAATCACTACCGGCGCTTACTTTTTAGTAAAAACACTCCACGTTAGAAAATTAAATCAATACTCAATTTCTGTAATGCCGGTGACAAACCATGACCCAAGATATGTTCTCTGCTGTTGCAACGAGTCGTGAAAACCAGTAATATTGTTTGTTTGAAAGATCCATTAAAATATCTTGTAGCAACAATTAAAATTAATTATTACCCCCCAAAAGTGAAAATAAATTACACAGGCGCCGAACACTGCAATCAAGCTAACAGCTTGATTGCAATCTTCAGCACCAGTGTACTGCATGTCATCACTGCATTGTCAACGTGATTCATCAAACTTATTAAAAAGATAATTAATACATTTTAGTTAATTAGGCTAATGATCTACATTTGCTTTCTTCAGGGTGTTGAATTAATAGATTGGGGCTATTCCAAGAGACAATTCAAATAATGTATTAAGTACGAGTAATATTTGCTCCGCCTCTCCGTGTTTTTGCGACAAATGATGGGTCACCGACAAAGTAGGATTCAAAAATTAGACTGCCATATACAGCTAGTGCGAACGTAGCATATGAAGAGAGGGTCCGGTGTCGCTGCGTTGTTGCTGTTGTGTGGGGTAGTGTTCTGCTTGTGTTCTGTGTATTCTTTGTGTTCATAGATGTATGTATATCTACCATGTAGCGTTCACAAGTCGGGGGTACTTGAAGTAAATTTTTTTTTAGAGTTTGCTGGCTAAAGAGAGCCATAGGGTAAGCCATAGAGAAGTCTTTAGCCAACCGTTAGAAAAGCTAAAGAGCGCTATGGCTAGACAGCGATAGGGCCATAGACAAAGCTAAAGAGGCCCATAAAGGCGACCATCAAAAATGCTAAAGACAGCCAGAGAAACTTCTTTAGCTAATTGGGCCAAATAGCTAAAGCCGACCATACAAAGAATTTCCTATAGCCGACCATAGGACATTTTTGTATGGGTCGGCATCCATTTCTTCGCTTCCTCGCATAGCAGCCGTGAACCAGCTTTCTCGTCACGTACGTCAATCGAGAATTAAAACGAATGCGGTCGCCGTCGGCGAGAGGTTGCTTTCTTTTCGTCACCCTCGGCGAGCGAAGGCTGTAATCGACATTGAGTACGACGGCAGCTGCACTCCTTTCGCGAGTTGCGCGTCAGAAATGCGTGCAAAATTATTACCGAATGCGGCTCTCATCTAAATATTTGTGTAGTTCACTGACGAATGCTCGCGTTTCTGGGGAAGATATAGGCACATTCAAAAAGACTCGTAGAATGCCGAAGCATTTCTTTTTCATTAGTCCTAAAGCTAGGCAGACTATCTACGAGAATGCATTGCCACAATCGTGGCAATACATTGTCATGACCGAAGACCACTCAATCAGAAGCATTCGACCAAAGAGCGCACACAGACCGTGAAGAAGGCGTTCTCAGTGTCAAGTGGGAGCGAAGCAGTGAAGTTTCTTGGACGGCGAAACCTGCGCCACTGAACCGGCCGAACGATCGCCGTTGAGTGGTGGATCCGGTGACGAACGGCACACAGTCGTCCAGTCGAGCGCACGAGCGTTAGCTATGCACGCCAACACGGAACCACTAAAACAGCACACGACACACGGCAAAAAAGGCATGTTCAGGTCACAGAATGAGTGTCTCGCAAACTCCCACGGGCCCCAACCTGCTTGCACAACGTTGCAAACATTCTTTGCGAAATAGAAACATATACTGTAAAGAACGCAAGAATTAAAAAAAAAAGAATAAACTCTTATTGTCGTTGGAAATGTTCTTAGCACGTGCTGCGTACGTGGCTATTTTCATCCCATTCTAAAACGAAATAAAAATATAAACGCTTCCAAAATAATGCAAACGGGAAGGAAAGTTAGACGCCGCATCGCTATTGCATCAACAATAGCTGCGGCTAGGCTAGGTGCCGCAAACTACCGCCCAATATAAAAGGTACAGTCGTTGCCATCCATCCATCCGCCTGGTTGCGAACAGGGAGCGATTTTTGGGACGTCGCAAGGGGATGGGCTTGACCACTGATCTGCTTGCTTTAGTAACTGTCACGTGACCTGTGACGTCATTTATGATGCTAAAGCTTATCATTTAGTCAATGTTTTAAGTACATAACATTTCCATTTTTAACAACTTCTGTGAAAATATTAGCAAAGATAGTAGTACTGTTAAATCCCATCCCCTTACGATGTCCCAAAGATCGCTTCCCCGCGATCGCGGCTGCGCTGGCATCCACGACGTGCTGGAACGGAGGCTGCCATTGTTATGAAGTCAGCTCCAGCCCTTAGACATGCCCCCCCCCCCCCTGCAATATTTGGTGCTACGATTCTCTGTGGATATCTTCCCCTGCGTTTCGAAAGAGTAAAATATTTACATTTCTTGCACTATTTAGACGCACAGAAACGCGCTGTAAACATGTTTTTATATCCTTACATGGCGTTGAGAATACTAACACATCTTTCTGAAACGGTGCGTTCCCGAAGAAGATCCATTTCAAACCAGAACCAAATATTTTGTTGTCATCATCACCGCCACTAGTCTTTACCAAATCTTTAGCTGTCATCATCACTGTCACGTAAAAATGTCGCGTCCCTGCCGTTTCAAACGTCTCGGAGTTGCTCGTCCGTTTCGAGCCGGACCTGACCTCAGCAATTCCTGTCGACCTAAGGAAAGCTAGGGAACAATCCTTCAGCAACCCCAATATTGCTGGTTAGGTTCCCCCGTCTGAAGCCGGCCTTCGTGCGTCGTTAACGCTGGCCATCACCGATTCACCAGACGCCGCCATCTTGTCCCCGCGTTTGGGGTAGTAAATAGCTAGTAAAAAGTTAGTAACGGTCAGGAAAAGGTTTACCTGCTACATTTACTAACTTTTTACTACCTATCGCGCGCTTTAGGTAGTAAATAGTTAGTGAAAGGTAGTAACGGTCATAAAAAGGTTGTAACCGCTGCGGTTACTAGCTTTTTACTAGTTTCTTTTTTTAAAGTGAAGTTAAGGCATGTTAACACTAAGGACGCAATACGCCGATCTTTCGAAGCACACGCAAATGTATACGAGTAAACATCACAAGCGTAACAATTTTTTTTTAGATTTCAAGGATAAAAATTACAACGTTGTGATTTTTATTCTTGAAATCCACAAATTCCCTAATTTTGCGTCAGTTGCTGACGCAAAATATTTGGGTGACGATGTCAAAGGGTCGTAAACGTTTACGGCTGCTAGTGATTCGACCGGTACGTATTAGTCAATGCACGACAAGGTTTCCTTTTGCTTCTGCCAATCAAGGGACTTGCCTCCACGCCAGCCCAGAGCGACGGAGCGACCGATCTTGGGTGATTTGTTTGGACGCCTGCGGACAAAGCGTACGAATTGAACTCCTTAAGTTTTGCCTTGTGCCCTTTGCCGGCCCGTGGTAGAGTGTGTCTTTAGCTAAGGTAATTATATGCCTTGAAGTTTGATTGGCTTGTCGTAAAAGCCTTAACTAACACAGCGATCAACGCCAACGAAACGACTATAAACGTCAATTACAACAGTTGTGATAGATACGACAAATATAATTATATGCAAGTGGCGTACTCCGTGTGAACATTGCGCATTAGGATCCTTTTCGCATAGAGTACATAGTTTTTCGGCTACCACTTCTGGCGATCACAGGCGGAAAAAGACCCCCCCCCCAATAAGAAAAAAAAAGAAAATTAATTCGTTAGACAAATGCCACAAAAGCAGACAAAAAAGCCATTTGTTAATTGCAGCCGATTGCAACAGCGCTTTGTTTGTGAGCCAGTTTAAAGTTCCTGTAGGGCAACTTGACACCGAGCGAGCACGAATGTTAGCGGCGGTGACAGGATTCGGCTGATGTGTACGTTGGAACCGGCCCTGCACACTTGCCTGCTTTGTAGCTGAATAAAAGAACATAATATATATTTCCTATCGGCATTTTCGTGAGCGAATGGCGGAAGGTATAGAACTCAGTCATAGTAACCCTGGAACGAGGGGACAAAAAACGAACGGACAGATACAAAGTTTCGCGTCTGTCCGTTCTTGTTGTTTTGTCCCCTCATTGCAGGGTTGCTATGTCTATCCTTAACGAGCTCGCCTGTCTACTTGCTTTAACTAGAACTCAGTGACACGTGTGCATTTTATGAGCGAGATTGTAGCTTTCCCCGTTTCCTCCTAGGTGTCACGTCAGTTCAAGCGTCGGCCCCTACCGGTCTTCTACAGGGTTGTTGGATTATATACCCACTCGAAAAAAGAACAGCCAACCATCGCGGTTCACAATCGTTTAATGTCACGTAAACCTTTACGGTGGAGTTAAGTTGCAATTTGAGGAGCGGATTTTAATTAATACATAGCGTGGAACAGGAGCCTGGCTCGTCTCATGTGACCCTCGCGGTGTATACAATTAAGACGAAAGTTGCTGTTTTTGTTATACACAACACGGCTCCGTGATCTTCCCTTTACGTTAGATGCGGTGATTTGATTTTGGAGTCAAATTACCAGGAATGGCGAAACGTTGGCGCGGGGTGTGCAAAAAGGTTATCTTGTTTCAGTCCACGATTGTTGGTGTGCACAAGAAAGACATTCAAAGCGTACATCTTATTGTAACCGGCAATCGAGTAAAGTCATGATTGCACGGGCTATGAGAATGATTTTAAAATGATCTCATAACACTGGGAAAAGTGCTATTCAATTTTTGTGCTTTGTGCTCTGGAAGACCGTGAGTTGTTTTGATTAACAAATTCATTAATTTTATTCTTGAAGAGAGCGAGATGAACCTAAGAGAGCCTTTTCTTCTCTTCGGTTACTGGTGCCAACGCTGGCCGGTCCCTTCTTTGGCCAAGCTACGACAGCGCCAAGAAGACGCCAGTACATCTCCGAAATCGTAATTAAGTTAGGTTAACTGCATTAAAGGGTCGCCCCATCGAAAATGCGATGGCACGACCGACATGCAATTAGTGCACGAGAACAGTATTCGAAAATTGATTGTGCCTTTTTCCGGAAAAATAAATAAAAACAAGAAACAACCCAGAATAAACGTTAGTAGGTCTTTCCAACGAAATAAGAGTTCCAACACTAACTAGGATTTGATAGGAGATGCGCGTACATTTTTGGGTTGCCTCGAATCAGCCGTCTTTTCTGGACACTTGCGCGGGAAAGTGAATTAAACGAACAAACGTTAAGCACTTTGAATCGTTCCCATTTTGTGCAATATTACACACAAACATGCACACGCGCACGCGCACACGCACCGATGGACACACACGCACGCAGGTTCACACACACAGACGAACACACACGCACGCACACGCGCGCACATGCACACGTATACACGCACACACATACGCTCGCACACATACGCAAAACGAACAAAGAAAAAGCAGAAGAGTTTCGGAGTTGGCGGCCCCTTTTGCGTGCACGAAGACTCCGTTTCCGTGTCTCAGCGATATCAGATCGCTCATCTTAAGAGGCTACACTGGACGACAGCCGAGGACGGCGAATCGTGTTTTTGAGTCCTGCAGAAATAAATAAAGGACGCATCGTCGAAAGCTGAGATTCTGGCCGAGTGTAGCGGCGGCGGTCGGGATAGGAAGCCAGAGTTTCAGAACTCAGCGTTATCTGATTCAAAAGCGAGAATCGATTTTCGGACATTTTCGGCGAGGAAAGGAGGCCAAAGGAACAACCCACGAGTACGTGAGATGAGTAGAGTATGCTGGCAAAAAAACAAACGTTATTATCTGACTGAATATTTTGAATCAGATAACAATGAGTTGTAAAACGTTAATAGGCATCATCCAAAGTCCCAATGCCACGGTCGGGCAAAATCAAAAACCTTCAAACATGTTTTTTTTTTGCGGTACAAAAAATTAGTTTACCTTCTTCGGCCAACCTTCCGGTAGTAAAAGGGTGGCTACGTTGTGGTGCACATTGTGCTGCTTTTTCTTTTGTTGAACATTTTGACCCTGTCTTGGTACCTGCAGTAAGCAAGCGTCTCGTCACCTACCCCTGTCCTCAAAATGCTTGAGTACCAAATATCTTTTTAAGTTGATAATTGCCATCTAAGTAACACTGAACTGAGAAAAAAAAAACATTGAAACGTTCATCTTACCAGTTCCTGGTCGAAAGCTTCTACCGCGTGCTCAAAAATGCTTGCTGGACACGCACGACCAGATTTGTATTGACGCTGCACTCGACAAGTTGACCATCATCTTGTTTTATTCTGCCTTCGGAGGTTATTGTTGTGACAGAAATGATGGACTTGTGATTGATAGTCGCCACCAGTTTCAATGGCTCGAGCACCAAGTGAAAGTAGAAAATCTAATAAGACCTATAATTTGGGGTGCGCAGAAAGTGTTAATAGAGATGACGAACATGTGATTACAGATGCCTAACAAGTGGATGCGTCGAGCTCTCTCAGTTGTACGGAAAAATAGTACTGTTCGTCTTAACTACTGAGAAATATAAAGGTATCGGCTGCACCAGAAAAACGCGGGCGCTTGGGGTTGAAGGAACTCACGAGCTCCCTCAGACACTCTCACCACGTGACAGTGAGTAAATTTAAGTGACCCTGTGATATTACTCTTCCCGAGATGATACCGCTTGATTTGGTGATTCGGCTCTGAGTTTGTAAGACTATAGCTGCTCCAAGACACGACTCTGAGCTAAATGATATGATCACAACTGACTCGATGATGTGCTTTCAAACTCGTGACACATTATATTATTTCTTTCTTCTATTCATAACATGCAAAAAGAAAAAAGAAATTTCACATGAAAACAACAACAACAAGGGTTTACTAAAAAAAAAAAAGAAGTCCGACAATATTATGCTCAGACTGTTCACAATATCGAGTGACTTTGCGAGGAAATCGTGAGTGCACCTGTACGACCCTTTCTCGTTGGAGAAGTAAAGTTGAAATTGAGATGCGTAGGGCAGGTCACGTTTTTAGGCTGTTTCTGACGATCATTGGTGTACTATTACTACCACAGTCACCTCATCTACCACAGTTACCTGATATAATACCAAACAATTCTTCTTTTCTTGAATGTACATGTACTTAATTTATGTCATGGTGCCCAAAACAATCAATGTGGAAGAGGTGCCCAAAATGAAGACCAAAAAAGTTATTGTGCCTATAATCCCAGCGGCAGTATTGTTTCCAAAAAGGGTTGTCACAAGTTCGACATATTTTTCGGGGCTTTTTCAGCTACCACTGAGCGCCCCCATATAATAGATTTCAGAGTTCACGTGAGGCCAAACACAGAAGGTTTGCCTTGTCGAGTTACTCAAGTGGCTGTGGATATCCGAGAACTCGGTTGCTTCTCATAATATTTTATCTAGCGGTGGCCTATTTGAATGACATCAGGGTTACGTGGGTTGAATTTCGCAATTATTATTATTTATTTCAAAATACTGCGACCTCGATGAGGTCATCGCAGGAGTGGAAGGAAAACAGACATATACATTCAAAAATGCCAACGATTAAAGATGTACACACCCTACAAAACTTAGAAAACCGTAAACAAAAACGTTGCACCATTGAACAATGAGGTTAAAATTTGTGCGCTGAGTTCTAGATGCTGTTGGGCAAGTCAGTTTTATAACGCTCGCCACCACTGATGTCACGTCACCATTGTGTGATACAAAAAAGCAAATAACACACTGGTACAAAATAACGAGTCAGTGAGTAGAGCGCATGTCCTACTGCAACGCTAAGTTTTCTTTTTATTTTCAGTAAAAAAAAAGTTACATGGCTCTAGAATTAAAAAAAAAAACACTTCGAAAGCTTAAACGGATGTTCAAACAGCGACCCGTTTGACCGATATATACCCGCCCGCCTTAGAAAAGTATCATACACTGCTCCAACGGTGCATGATACAAACTGTGTCATGCATTTCGGTGCAACCCTGACAATCCGGTTTTTTCGCCTTACTAACACGCCTTTCTATGGCGGGGCAAATCTGGCTCAGCTTGTTTCAGGCCAGAAAATCGACACTCACTCCGTGTCTTGCCGCGATCTCCTTTAACCCGTCTGTAACACGGTGAACGTAAGGGATTGAAGCCACCTTCTTTTACAGCGAAGCTTTTATGTCTAGGGTTCCGTGGATTTTTCATGTGCGTGAACAAAAACTCAGGTCCCGAATCTGTTGCAAAATCGCTTCATTCTATGCAAAAGCTCATACGTCTCATCACTTGGAATATTGCATTTTCAGTAGATTAGTTATCAATAGGCACAATTTTCAAGATCAGTAGGCTCTCAGGTAGATACTAAAGGTTTCTCAAAGATTTGCCGCTGTGCGACCTGCGTCGGCCATGTCTACGTTCGCACCGCACTGTTTTTGTCGTCGTTCCAAGCGCTTGCGTGCATAGTTTCCTTTCCCTCCGCCCTCCCGGAGTGGCGGTACAGTACCGCGTGTCTACTTTCCGCCGGGTTCGATCAAGACAAATAATGACCCACCGATCAAGACAAATAATGACCACCGATCCAGACAACAAAAAAATTTGTGTGCGTACATCACGTCACGATGACCACCAACCAAGAAAATAAATCTGTTCGTACCTATGTTCAAAATTCTGTGTCACGTCTGTGTCATGTCTGTGTCGTGTGCTTAACAGCTTCGCTGGTCGTCCACCTTCACAGAGTGGAATGGCTCATGATTTTTTGTTATTCACTTCCCGCTCAGCGCATTTTTGTGCTGCACGGGGTGTGGTACTATCCTGAATTTTTTCGCAGGCTGCGGTAATTAACAGATCTGGAAAACCTGCTTCACGGAGCCTAGCTATTTGGACTGAAACGCTCTCCTTCATTTTGGGCTCGCGCAATTTTGATAGCGCATTTCGAACATATGATACAGAAATACCGTTTTTTTATGAGCTTTGAACGGGCGGACCGTTTAAGAAAGTACCAGAGCTTATTGAAGGGGCGTGCACAGAGTGACACCGAAGTTTTGTTCAAGCACTAGTGCAAAGTGTCTAAAGAGATAGTAGAGGCATACCAAATAAAAAAGACGGGAGCCTCCTGTGTCAGCCAACCGTCTTTAGCACTGCTAGATAGTGAAATGGCCCTTTTGGATTGGGGCTAGCTTCATATCGCTTTTATCACGTGCCATCACGCTGTTATGAATTATCTCGTGATACGCTGGCGGGAGCTCGTACTACCAAAGATAAATAGTTTTTTTTGTATGTTTTCCTATTGAAATATTTCAGTTGATATTCAGCGCTCGTCCCGTGAGGTTCTTCTACGTCCTCGTCTGTTTTCGCGCTGTTTCCTACGTTAAAAATCCTGTTTTGAAAGATCGGAAGAATGGTTTGTAGTACTAACACTTGAACGATAAAATATAATGTAATTAAAATTATTACTGACACATCGCTTTATGCCTCATATTCTTTATGTCAGGTTTTTAAATCAAGGCGAATGGTGTAAAACATTGAGGAACCCCAACAACGAAGACAGTGACGTGCCGATTGCTCCACGTTAAAGCATATTTAAACTGTACTTTTTATAATTTTATGTTCTTTGTTTAAACCTGAGCCATAGTGCGGAGATCGAAGCGGAGGAGGAGTGGGTGTGGACCTTGAGTGACCAGCTTTCTATACTGCGATGTGGGTTAAGTCTAAAGAAATTATATTAAAAAAGTGCACTTCAAAGAATTTAGAAGCGGATCAATAGTTAATTTTAAGCCGATGGAAGCGACGAATCAAGAATTGTAAGCGAACTCATTTCGTCTTGCTTGCTGAGATATGCCCGAGCGCTGAAGTGAAGACGCGTGGGAAACGTTTCATCTGACAGATCTGTTTCCATTTTTGTTTCAAAAGTTTGGCTGTTAACTCGATTTCTTAGACAGATGAATGACATTGACTGACACGTGCATAGCGAGGATTGGGATTGTGAATTTGTTTTTACTACACGAACAATCGGTTTCGAATTTGAGTAGAAATACGATTGGAAACCCGCTATTAGTGGTTATCTTCGTGCACGAATATATTAAGATGTTCTATTGAAATACACTAGCGTTTTGCTTTTGCCTTTGTTATTTATATTATCTCATCCGGTGTCTCCCGAGAAATAACTTTGTGGATTTAGGTTGTGGAGCGGTACATTTTATGAGCGGAAATTTGAATTTCTAAGTTACATATATGTCAAATAAAACCCGAAGTATCAATCTGATTATACGTTTTACGTAATCCCATCAAATATTTACTGGATATAATTATCACGCATGGGAAATTAGTATCGGTTAACGCCACCCTTAAACGAAGGAGCAAAGATGTCAGGCGTCGAAAAAAAATATTTACGCAAAAGAGGTGTTTTGTTTCTACTGATATGAACATGGTTCTACTCATTTAAATATTCAACCAATGAATGATGGTTTAATTAGCCGAAGCACTATTACAGTAATTAAGGTAGCTACGGAAACATAAAAAATGAAAGACGTTTACAACTCCCTGTAATGACGAATTAGAGCTCAGCTCTTGAGGAGGAGGAGGGGATGGAGGAGGGTATCCCCCTTCCCATACCTCCTCTCCTACTCTTTACCCTCCACCCTCCTCTCCTCTGCTCCTTCCCCTCCTCCCTCCCTCCCTCCTCCCTCGTGACGTGACCCTGGTGACCCTCATGACGTCACTCGTGAAGGCCTCGTGAAGGTTGTGACCTTCACCGTGAAGGCTGTGACCTCACGAGTGACCTTCATGACGTCACTGTGACCCTCGTGAGGTCACTCGTGACCCTCGTGACGTCACACGTGACGTCACGTGTGACGTTACTATGGGAAACGTCCCATAATGAAACGCGCGGTTACGAGTGACGTCATTCGTCACACGTGTGACGTCATTATGCGAAACGTCCCATAATGCAATGCGCGATCACGCCGAATTCGCTCAAGTCGGAAACGGGCGCCAAAGAGCTGCGTTCTAAAAAACAAAATTTGTCCCTTGGCGTTTCATAGGTTAGTACATCATCCGGTATTTGTACGCGGCAACGTTGCTCTCGTAAAGTTATTTTAATAACTTTTACTTTGTCGGTAATCATGTTCCCGTCTCACACTTTGTATTCAGTTCATAATCGTTGCTCGGAGCAAAGAGTAATTTTGAAGTATGAGTATAAGAGTCCTTTCGCTTCACCTTTTCGTAGTGTCGTGCATTCCCTTCAAAAAAAAAAAATTAAGATTTAAAATTTGCGTTTTTGAATGCGCTTTACATTTGCGAACTCTCTGGTGGTTAAATAAATTAAAAGTGCGTTATATGTGTAATAAAACTTTTACGACGTACTCGATGTTTTTCTTCTTTTTGCTTCGATCTCTTTATTTTGCGAATTACAGAAACAACCTATATACACTCTAAATCTGGAACTTTTTGGACAATCCTATCTGACTTTGGACATTCTGAATACTCTGCGCTTGATACGTTTCTATTCGGAACACGTCTTCTTCGTTCCTCTGGTCCCGATCCAGGCTATCAAATATTCTCTTGATCGCTTGATCGATCTCTGTCTCTGTGTATTTTCAGAGGTTGGGGTTGGTGCGGTGTATTGCCGTCGTATACTTTCCCTCTGCTATCCAGTTCTATACGCATCGATCGCAGGACAGCCTCAAGACTTGAGCTTTTCGGTGCCTCATTCCTAGCACTCCAGGTCTCTGGGGCAGTCGCGTATTTACGTAGTGACAGTGATGACCAGACGACAGTGACCCTCGTTATGACCAAGACGCGCGTTGCTCCAGTAAAGACCTTGACTCTGCCAAGACTAGAACTGATGGGCCAGACTCCGTGATTGCTCTACACTGGCTAAAGGAACTGGCTACTCAGTGCAAACCCTTTCGTGGCAAACCCCATTATGGAGATTCAAGAGAGGACATAACCCAGCAACTGGAGAAATTTCCCTGGAGCTGAGAACCCGGCGGATTTAATAACCCGGGGTGTCCCTCCCGACTGTCTACAGGAGTGTTACCTATAGCGGAAAGGACCAAAGTGGCTGGCAGAGTTACCCACATGTTGGCCTACTACGCCCACTGGTACCCCAGATACTGCAGCCAAGGAAGAAAGAATAACTTCAGAACTGACGGTGAGCCGTACTGCCACGAGCTCCTGTATGCCTGTGGTAAACATCGGAAAGTTTGGCGAGCTGAATCGCCTACAACGGGTCACTGCTTGGGTGCTACGTTTTGCCAATAACTGTAGACACACCAAATAAAATCACCAGGGTCGACTCAAAACTGAAGAGATAGGGGAAAAACGTCTTAAGTTGCTCCGTGAAGTTCGAAGGAAAGCCTTTGACTATGGACAAAACCAATTTGAACGAGGCGAACAGCGCAGTGGCTTGTCAGCTCTGCGCACTCTGAATGTATTCATAGATCACAGAGGGTTGCTACGACGTAGAAGACGCCTACAAAATTCAGACCTCGGTTATGAGATGGCACATCGAGTCGTTTTGCCTTCGACACACCACTTTGTAAAACTGCTGATCTATATGACAGATCGACGGCTGCTACATGCAGAGTGCCTGGACACTCTAACTCAGCTGCGCGAGACGTTCTGGATTACACGAGCCCGACAAATAATTAAGAAGGCCTTAAGCCGTTGTCTAGTCTGCAGAAGTATGAGCAGCAAGAGCGCGACCAAACTAGTCGCGCCATTGTCACGAGGCCGAGTGTTGGAGGCGGACCCTTTTGCGGTCATGGGACTCGACTTCACCGGGCCTGTCCTCACCAAGGACGAAGGTAAGATAAAAAATCACACAATCTGCTACTAACTTGCGCAGTCACTAGAGCAATACATCTTGAGGTGGTGAAAGACTTGTCGAAAGGTAGTTTCTTTGGAATTTCATCGCTTTACGGCGCGGCGCGAAGTCTGCCACATGGTCTACTCTGATAATGCATAGACGTTCCACCGAGCGTCTGCTGAAATCGGAAAACAATGAGAAAACAGGTATCAATCAACTTCCTGTCTAGTCAAGGCATCAAGTGGAAATTCATCGGTCCACGAGCGGCTTGGTGGGGCGGGTTTTGGAGCAAATGGTTCGATCAGTTAAGACCCTTCTGAAAAAGGTACAGGTCTGCAGTTACGTAACCTATGAGGAGCTGAGCACCATACTAACGGAGATAAAGGCCGTGATCCATTCTCGACCATTGACTTCCATCTGCTCTGACCCTGACGAACCAGAGCCATTGACAGCCGCACATTTCTTTGCCGGTGAACGACTGACTTCCTTGCCAACTCGAGGAGGAGAGCCTGCGGTGTCATCAGCCTACGATCTGACTTGACGTTGTAAGTGTCGTGAGACGCTCTCGACCACACTATGGAAGCGCTGGTGCCAAGAATTCCTCTGCGCTTTAAGATAATTTCATCACACCAGACCGTTAGCCCCCAGTAATTTACGGGTGAATGACTTGGTGCCACGGCGCGACGACTTCCATCAGCGACAAACCTGGAAAACTGGCCGCGTCGTGCAAGTGTTCCCGTAACGAGACGGCCACGTCCGAACCTGCGTGGCCCGTTTGTCGGGAGGAACAACTATTAGACTTCCCGTCCAGCTGCTACATTAACTGGAAGCTCATTAGGAATGAGACAATGCTCATTCGGCGGGGAGGATATTAAATATTGAGGAGATTTACCGCCAAATGTGGATACGCGCCAAAATATACACCTCACGAGAAAGGAGACCAAGGAGCATCAGCCTAGAAGAGAAGAAGAAAGAGGCGACCAGCTCGTGCGGAGCCTTGTTGGAACCGTTGGTCAATACGACATCAACCTTCAAGAGCCCTCAACATGTGTAAACTGTAAAGACATTGTATAAATCTTGTGTTGTGAACCAGAGTAACCTAAATTAGCGAATACACACAAAGGAAAAATCTATCATATCTTGCACATTTGGCCGTCAGTAAACAGCTCTGAAAGTAATAATTATATATATATATATATATATATATATATATATATATATATATATATATATATATATATATATAAAACGATGTGTATAAAGAAAAAAAAAGTGGTAGAAAAGAAGTGTACGAGACATATACATAATAACCACCGGGACAAGAAATATACATCACTCAATTCTTTGATGTCACGCCACAACGGTGGAGATGCTCTCGTACTGGGCATTCTGCAGACGGTCTTGGAGGCCCATCATTGCCAGAATTCCGAGGCGGCGTATGTGGAGCAGCGTGGCTTCTGTGCAAAGGCTCTATTCAGACGCGCGAAAGAGGAATTCAAGGTAGCACCAGATTGGCTTCCGAACAAACAAATATTCAGCAAAGGAAAAATAAACAATTAAAAATTAAGTCTGCTATAATACGTTCAAGCATCCGCAGCTACTTATCGCTTTATATGATTCTCCATCAAAGTCATTCAATTTGTCTTTCATAATTATTTTCTTTGCGTTGTTAACTGAAGATTAGAAAATAGTAATAACGACATTAACTGCCACCTCGGTGATGACGGCTTTTTTTTTCTATTTGAGTAAAGACGATTGTCTCGTACTACATAAGAAACGGCACATTGCGGTATAAAATGCCACTAACCATGATATTACGTTCCGTATATTCTTATGAGACATAACTTCCTACTCTGTTGTAACGCTTGGGCTCGGCATGTTGTGAATGACCCAGCGAAAGGCTCCGGAATAATTTAAAGTTATAAAGCGCTGGATGGGGACCGATTTCTTAGTTGCGCGGAGCCATGACCGCAAAATACTTTTTGTCAAATTGTGCGCACCTGTGCAGGGATTTTAATCTGAGAGAAGGCACTTTTCTCAGGTTCAACGAAATGACTGAGACGACGACATGGTGCAGTAAGAGATACGCTCGGTGATAGCTACTGTTTATTCTTGAAAAACATCAGTTACGACGTCAAAACAAGGTCCAGCCTCATCTGACCCCAAGAAGGCCAAGGTGAAAACTAAAATTGCCGTCGCCTAACACAAGCCGAGAGAGAAAAAAAGCCAGAGTGCTTGCTTGCTTTACGCAATACCTCATACGTCTCAACAACGACTACAAAACAGGCCCTGTCAATGTGTATCAGGTCGTCGCAGTCACGCGTTAGTAAGCTAGGAGGCGGTTGAACCTCAGTGTTCAGCTGTCATAAACGAAATTATGCGGATTATTGAAAACAATTTTATGCTCTTCAAACCTGCTCTTACGTAAGTGGCAGGGTGCAACGGGTCAGTTGAGAAAGTGCAATGTGTCTTGCGGCCCAGTCCGACGTTCAATGCCCATCAATATCTCCCTTGCACGTGGCCTCATCGCGCTGTACCAGTGGTTATTCCTATTTGTTCTTGCCGAGAAAAAACCGGTTAGGTAGAGCGAAATGCCTGCTGCAGCAGGAATGCGCGAAGCAGCTATATCGTCCCCAATGTGACATCAGTGCAATCCGTGCACAATCTATGCCAAGTAAACAGTGGAGCGATAAGATAGGCCCGCCTTTTTTTTTTCGCAACGTTTAAAGAAAAACAAAACAAAACCCTGCGAAGATATGAGTATCTCCTTACGAAGATAAATAACTCCCTAAGAAAATATGAATGAAGTGTAATTTGAAACTGTTATGAAAAACTTAAAGTAAAACGCTGTGGCTAGCGTTACGTCCGGACGGAGCACTGGAAACGCGTATACCTAACCCTCCCCCCCCCCCCCCGCCCTCCTCTCTCTCTCCCGTGAACCTAGGGAAGGCGGAGATTTGGACGTAACTTGGGTTACGTCGGACGTAACGCTAGACACTTCGAAAGTAAAAAGAAGCATGCGTAAATATTTTAATAGAACGATAATCTAAACTTGCAAGGTTTATTATATGATTAAAGTTAAAGGGAATAGAGATACATAATAATATATTAAAAGTCTAATAAAATAAGTAATACAGTATAATTGATTATAAAGCATAATAAAGGTATGAGAAAGTAAGTCATAAAGTATAATAAAGGTATGAGAAAGTAAGTCATAAAGTATAATTAAGTATAAAAGTATATTAAAAAGTACAATAAATATATTAACGCATATAAAATGGGCGAACGAGAGAAACAATGCAGATCTTATTCTACAGTATAACGATTGACAGCTCAAAAAACCGAGGAGTGGCCTATGATGATCAAGAATCTTGCTTCGTGATTGGTTCTTCCGATATGCCTCAATCTGATTGGCTGCGGGGTCGTTTGTCAGTGATTACAGTCGGTCAACATCAGTCGTACTCTCAGGAAATATACCCAGTGTGTGTTTATTTTTTATCGTGCATCATCTTTACTCTGTTTCACCTTATGATGTACCGCAGAGAAGGCTACAAGCGCGAGCTCCTTGCTCTGAGGCACATCTCGGCGGCACAAGCTCTCGTGACTTAAGAGCGGCTGCCAGCGCTATGAGCACGCGCTTCTAGCTTTCGCTGCGGTACAACATAAGGTGAAACGAAGTATAGTGAGGGAGAAATATCTACATTGTAACACTTACGCTCCAAGTTAATACTTTCAGATATCTCAATTTCTTATCATTGTAAGCATATTATCAAAATAACATGCTGCTGTTAAAATGTTTGTAGATATTTTAATATACTACTTATTCCCTTCACATTTTTTTACCCTAGGTTCGGCTTACCTTGACCTGAGATATTGCTTTGTAAAGAATCTAATGTCGTGCTTTGTGGGTCACAATCAAGAGGCTAAGTGACCCCTTCTAGCTTAGGCAATACTTTCCCTAAATCTTTAGCCCTATAAATATCCCTTGTTAAACTACCGAACTACAGTCTAAGAAATGCCTACGCATCTACTTACCCGCAAAACACTCGAAGAGCCAATCCCTGCGATCTACGAAATCAGCTCAGCGAATGATGATATGGAAGATCTGTTTAGACCTCAAAATTAAGTCTGCGCTGTGGCATTGCGCATTGAAAGCATGACTCTTTGGATTGCGTAATGCAGCAGCGCAGACTTCATTTTTAGGTCTGAACGGATGTTCCGCCTCATCATTCGCTGAGCTGATATCGTAGATCGCAGATATTGGCTCCTTAAATGTTTTGCGGGTAAGTAGACGCGCAAGCATTTTTAGAGTGTAGCACAAGTGACGAACAAGAAAAGCAGATGATATAAATAGCCTATATTGCAACGAACTTCGGGGAGGAAACGAAGTAGTGAAAAGGTAAAATTAATTTGTACACGGTTGTCTCAGCTCGGACAAAATCATGCCGTCTGATTAGGAACATTCCAATGTGACAAGAATGTTTTATCTGGTGGGGAAACATTTCTCACTTGCATGAAAGAACTGCGGTGAAGTAAACGGAGCCAAAACTTGCGCCGGCAACCCCCCCCCCTCCAAAAAAAAAAAAAAAAAAGAAGAAAACTTTTTATATTTTTTTTAATCAGATTACTGCTCTTTTTTCCCTACACGATTCACACCGGTTTTATATGTTTCTATAAAATGTTCGCCATTAACGTAAGAAACTATAAAAATACCGAGAACCATAATAGCGAGAGCAGTATTATAATGATGATGTCTTCTGTTTATCATGGATAGGCACGTTCAGTTTTGGTTTGCTTTAATCGGGATATACATTTTTAATAAAAGAGAACACTTCGTCCCGCTAAGCTATGCGTTAAATGTAAGTACAAGCTCTTTCTACGCGCTTTAAGCAATGTTTCGACATATAAATTTATATCCTCAGCTGAGCGAACGGGAGTCTGCGTTTGGAACACTTTATAAAATTCAAAAGAAAAACGTATTTTTGAAGAAAAAAAAAACACTTTCATGGCCCAGATAAAAATACACGCGTTTTGTTACTTTAGTTCATTGCTTAAGCCTATTTCATATACTTCGCTTAACACAAAATATAAATAAGGCAAATTTAAAAGAAGAGTGTAATTTGCCCTTCGTACATGAGCTTACGCAAGACATGCTCAATGTACTTAATGTTACACATTCTTCAGAATGTTCAAATTATTCCGCCTGCTATAGACGCGTTAGTACCGACCGTCAACTGCTGCTTTGAGTCGAAAAACGAAAGACGCAACCTGAACAGGGCTCGGGCTTATGACCCTTATTTGGGTCCATCCGAACCTGAAATATACTCGAGCAGAATCTTGGGAGATTACGGAGAGCAACGGTGCTCGACATCTAATTGAGAGTTACAAAAAAGCAAAAAAAAACAAAAAAACACTACTAGTTGGGAAAAAGGGGGGGGGGGTGCTCGAGTTTGGCCCCGCTTTTACCCGAATGCTTTCTGCTCTTCCATATAATCTGACTTGGATACAACTTCAGCGACCTTTGCGGAGCCATACTGTACAAAAATATGGTCGTAAAAGAGCTCTAGGGGTTCTTAGGCTTGTCCATATTTTGCACTTTGAAAAGTTCGTTTAAGCCCCTAAAAGGGTTCTTCGTGAAAAACCTATAATGTTTTTTAAGCTTTTTTTTTATTTGTAAGAGGGCTTCATCGCCCAGTTGCCCTTCTTGTGCGCCAGGTTGCGATTGTGTTTTAGGCGCAACCGTTCTTCACGAGCGTAAATAGTTCTTGGGGCGTCAAAGTACTTTTGAAGAACGATTTTTTTAGAGTGCAGTATGGAGTTTTACAGCCCTGGGTTAGATATCTTCAGATATTCTTTTTATGAGCAAATCGATGTTCTACAATGTGACTCGCAAGAAAAAAAAATACTTTAAATGTATTCTCCAGCTATAGTGTTAGACATCTTAAGAAACACGGGGCGTGAATTACTACACTCTAAAAACAAAAGAGTTCCTGAAACGTTCCTTGACACCCCAGACCTCTTTCAGCTCGTGAAGAACGGTTTCGCGTCAAGCACTATCGCCCTCTGGCGCACTAGAATGGCAACTGAGCAATGAAAAACTCTTTCGCATAAAAAAAAGAGCTTAAAAGAACCTCTTATAGGTTTTTTACGAAGAGCCCTTTTAGGGGTGTTTAAAGGAACTTTTTGTAAGGGGAAAAATATGGACAAGTCGAAGAACCCAACCTAAGCGGTTCTTTTTTACTCATTTTTTGGATGCGAAAGAGTTCTTCATCGCCCAGTTACCGTTCCAGTGCGCCAGGGAGCGATAGTGCTTGAGGCGAAAGCATTGTTCACGAGCTAGAAGAGTTCTGGTGGCGTCAAAAAACGTTTCAGAAACGTTTTTTGTTTTGTTTTTTTGTAGAGTGTATGTTCACACTCTTAGCTTCGAGAGTATTTCTTTGGCGCACTTATCGCCTAATGCCGCAATAGGATTGGTTGCGAGCGACAAAAATATATGCGGGACTCCACACGCTCTGCGTTTCTTAAGCTGGGATTAATAGAGGAACAAACGATGAATACTGTTTGCGGAGATGACGACAATATATTTTGTCATCAACGTTTTTCTGTACTCGAAATCCACCAACTCGTCACATAAGATATGTTTGCGAAAAATCCAGACAGTTCGGAATATTGTCCGAGACACGGCAAGCTCTTCGACAAGCGTTTTTGTGTATGACGTGTCATTTTATAGCACGATCTTAGTGCTTGTCACGCAATGTTTTCTTTTCTTCCTAACACAATGATTTAAGAGGTGGAGGTGGGATGCAATAAAATGTTAAATAAATGCACTAAAAAAGAAAAAAGAAACGCGGCTTTATTTTTATATAAGACGATGGGATGGCAAAACCAAACAAACTCGGCGGATCACCATGCCGAAATTTATTTTTTATCAAGAAATGGAAGCCAATGATTGGACTAAGATTTGATTAAGAATAGATTAATGTTGGATTAAGACTAGATTAAGATTAGATTAAGATTAGACGGTATACTCACTGACAGATTTAAAACCACAGAGCCAGTCAAGCCCCAAGCACCTCGATATCCTTCCCCAGAATAATAAAATTGCAACCTCAGCCAATAAAAAGAAGAAAAAAAACTTAAGGAATGGTTTACTAAGCAACAAGCGTGATCTTAATAGGCCCCAACGCAATGCGTTTCCTACGTTATCGGTGACCATATTAGCCCCAGAACGTGGCGTGGCGCCACCTGACGGGCCTATCGTCGTGACGTAGGATGAGGACTGCGCGACCTTTCCTGCACTCTCGCGTCAAGAATGGAGTGTTCAGGTCTTCACTTTTCTTAATACTACGGGTAGTTTAAGTCTTCTTTAACCGTGTTTCGTTTCACCTACTCGACCTCAGTTGAGTTCCTAAATCGGCTACCGTACGAATGCTTCCGGGGAGCCGGTTGGCCGGTTGCAGGCGAGCAGGGAAACGGTCGGTGCACGGAAGCGCGGCGGCGTGGACTGGCGCGGCGGAGGGTACGGCTATACTTGTTGTTTCGGCGGCTGACTCGCGTATCGCAATGAATGCTTACGAAGTGCGACCTACCGTTGAAGATGAGCGAATTTTTTGTTAGCTTCTATTCGACCGGGCACCCCGTTACAACTGTGTACCCCTTTTCAGTTGTGCTGTCTGTAAGCAGCATCAATGCGTTCGTGGCAAGGCCCACTAAATGTCCCGCCTGTTGCTTGAGGGCGAAAGTGTTCTTGAAGCGGGTCACGTGTTCTGTAGAATCTGAAGCTGGATAAGATTGCAACACGTTCATTGGATTCGTACTCCAAACGTCGGCACTTACTTCGTACCCCCGAGCTGGATGGAAGAAACGTCGGTGACACATCGAGCTCCCGCAAAGCATGGGTGAAGGAACATGCCGTGTATCATTACTTGGTTAGGTTGTATCAGACTCTGGTTGTATGTACCACCGGCCAGCGTGCTGAAATCGATCGAGCTCGTGGCCAGAGCCGGAGCGAAACAACTGGAGCACTCAGACAGTTGCGTTTGCGTTTCGGCTGCGAGAAACCAGGACATTCCTGCTGCTTATATCGCGTGCAAACATGATTCCTTGAATTGGATTCCGCGCTTCATACGAAGCACAGATGTGCCGGTGTCTCGCTTTCGGTTCTCAACACAACGCAGTTAAACGCACTCCGCCGAACGCAAGTGTCTCAGCCGGCCTTTAGAGATTGCGATTTGCGATGAACGGTGAAGTGAAGCGCCTTTTTCCCAAATATAATCGGTCGTCTCCCGTTGTTATCGTAGCTCAGGAATAAAGAAAACAAATCTCTCGTGGCTCAGTGGCAACATGCTCGCTTCCCAAGTCGCGAGTCGCAAAATCAATACAATGCAACTATATTTTTTTTTTTACGTTTTTCGAAGCATCAGGTTTGCAGCTTTTCTGGGATACTGGAATTTTCGAGTGACGAATATTAAAGTTTGTCAACAACGCATTGGAATTTCATATAGGCTAGTCATCAGACCATTCAAAGGCCAATGACATTCCGTGTACAGCATCGTTGTTTTTCTTTTTACAAAGATTATGCAAATATTTTCTGTAGCTAGGTGTATTAGAGTTGTAGAATTGTTTTATTTGGGCTCCTACAAGATAAGCAGATAGGCTGCAAATAAAGGTACTACTTGCTACATACAGGTGCATGCTACTTGCATCGGCAATCTTTAATGTAAAATAAATAAAGCCAACGTATCATTCTCACATTTATCCAGCTGCTGGTTGCTTAAATACCGCTGGGCGCTGTGAGTGATGTTTGCATTAATATAGTCAGTGAAATTTTATGGCATTGTCACCTCTGTAAATTACTGTTTCAAGTCTATTAGCACTCAGCCTCCCACTTGGATTGCGTGACGCACAACTTGTGCATACATTTTTAACCTGATTGTTCAAATAATACTGAAGCTGCATGATGAAAGGTACTGCCACGCAGGGTGAGACTCGTTCACATTTTGGCGAATCATATTGGAATGCTTCTCCTTGGGTGTAGATGTGGTAGCTGATATTTGGGCCGGTCGTGTAACTGCGGCATTGCGGCCCCGAACAGTACGCCTACCATTGCCCCCTGAGCTCACGACGGCTGCCGAAGCCAATCCACGCCTATACTGATCAAGCTACAAATACAGAAAAAAATGCGAAAGTACCGATTGAAGGGCTTTCCGAAGGCCCCGACCAAAGCAAACGCGGTATGGCTGGCGTTGTCACGTGATCCTCCGTCCTACCGTCGCGAGTCGAGCGATCATGACGCTCCAATCGGTCCCGCTCGAAGCCGATTGAGACGTCTGGTCACGCGGTGGGTCAGCGTTGCCTTGCAATCTCTGATTTTTCTGCCGGAGTTTTCTGAGCATGTAACGGCATGGTCCATTGCGTACCAGTTGATTTACCCCTCGAGTCGCACGTGTAATCAATGACCGCACTAAACAAGCAAAAAACCTGGAGTGCGTGGTTTAATGCGGGGCTGGGCGATCGATCGATTAACCTTCCGATTCATCGAATAATGCTTTAACTGCGGTCGATATTTTTAACCGGTTAATCTGTTGGATTGGGACGAACCAAAGCAAAGCAAGAAATAATCTTTATGCGCTTTCCTCATATGGCAAACTTAGATTGGAAGAAGAAAACCACATATTTTAACTGAGTCCTGAAGTAGTCAGTGTTTTTGGTCATGAATTTTATGTATCTAAAGTCACCTGATTCGTTACCAGCGACGTTCTCTGCCACGCAACAGTCGACGGGTGATGCCACGCGTCGCTTCTGTTCACGTGGCGGAACGGTCTGGCAGAAACGCCTGGAATGGCTTAGCTGGACAATTGACCGGATATTCACGGGACCACTTTTGGACATTCCGCCGACCGAGCTTTCCCTTCCAGACTACCGATAACACAAAGGAGGAGGACGACGTCCACATGGTTAGCGGGGGCGATCGTGCAACCGTAAAGGGCTGCTTATGCTCCGTCGTAACTTCAACGAGCGCAGAAAGCGTTCGTTCACGCTCAGCTGACGCTTGCCTGCGAGCGGGGTGTCTATACTCCAACGTCAAATTGAACGCGGCGCTGCGCTGGGCAGCTCGACGCGCGACGTCGTAGCTTGCGACGGACTTGGACATGCTCTACGTTCAACGTTGGACGTCGGCGCCGCCGACGGAGGCTATCCCAGAAGCCCTCGCGCGAATGCCTCATTCGGGCTGTAATTCGGGAATCCGGTTGGCGGGTTCGTTGGGGCCGGTCAGAGTGTGCGGAATGCTGGTTTTCTGGGATCTGGAACCTGTCGTTCTTGCCGTGTGTCGTGTGCTGTTGTCGTGTTCCCGTGTTGGTGTGTGTATTTAGCGTTCGTGCGCTTGACTGGGCGATTGTGTGCGTGGACGCGGACTGCTGCGAGGATGCGCTACCTGTCTCGATGGGCCTATCGACCTACAGCTGGTGGTGGGCCGTGGTGTCGGGCGTGCCGGCAAAGCTCGAACTCGATGACGGCCAGAGTGTAGGGTTAATTAGAACTGGGATGACCTAAGTGTGTACTACTTATAATCATGTGCCAGTCGCACTCACCGGCAGTCGTTCCCGATCGAAAAAGCATCGTCGAATGTACGGGAACGGCGGTCACGGAACCTCTGAACTATTTAGCCGGCCAGAAATTTTCAATTGGGCTGTTCCAGCTTGTAAATGGTCTCAGCTTGTAAACGATAATAGCGATACGCGATGACAATTGGACTGAATCCCGTATTGTTTGTATGGGCTTTGTAGAGTGCGTTACAATTTCGGACGCGTACATTGCGTAATTTAGGTGTCGTCCGCTCTCTTCGGTGTCCGTTTTTAAGTCGGCGTGAAAGTCTGCTATGATGATAACATACTGGACACCTGTCAGAAAGAGGTTTCTGTAGAATATCGAGTGCATAGATTTCGTTGAGCATTCCAGCGAAATCGCCGGAGTCGCTTGGCAATTTCGACAATTATCAGGCTTTTTTTTGACATTTGTGTGGCATTTAGGAGAAAATAAATGCTGGTTTTCACTCGTTATCACCATCATTTGCTTGTTTTTGAACTGCTAACCGCTACCCCGAATGGTTGTTTTGAAGCGTGACATGACAACAAGAAGACGAACCACACTGACCGATTGCCTCTAGGCTAGATGGCGCAAGCTACCGTCCTTAGATGACCCGTAAAGACGATGCGGTTGCCACGGAGACGCGCATGCGTAAAGTGGGGCAGTTCGTCAGGGCGCGCTGGACCAGCGTTGTTCTGCGCTGGACTGTAAACACCATCGTTCGGGCGCTTCTCGGCGCAACGTAGTGGCCGACGAACGTTGGTCTGCACCGGCGCGCGTTGCGTTCGTCGACGTTGGAGTATAAACAGCCCTAAGGCCCGGCGTGGCCTTTCCTCGGCTCACGTCAAACGCCGTCCATGCCCTTGAAGAAAATTGCCGAGTCCGGAGAGGATCGAAAGCCCAAAATAAGGTATTTTTTGATTTTCATTCTATTCTAGTTCAGAATTTAGGGTAAGCAGTTATTCCCGCCTTCTACCCTCCTTTAACGAGTGTCCTCTATCTACAGTTGGTTGGGTCGAGGAAACACGAGCAACGCAAAATTTTAACTGATAAGTTTCTTGAGAGGGAACAGGTGCGGCGCATCCTTCGCCACTTTTACTTGCTTTAGTATTAGACACTTCTCAGACGTGGACCAGTACGCGAATATGAAAGGTAAACTTTATGTGCAATTTTAAATCTGATGTAAGCCGCAGGGGCGACGTTTGCAACCCACAGAAAGGCGAGATTATACCTCACAAGGTCACTTCAATGCCAAGCGAGTGAAGGCCCGTTCACACGCTTGGAACCGAGTACGACCGAGTGAGACAAGACCGGTTTTAAGCTTCTTGCGAAGGCGGTGGACCTGCTCCGCAGCAGCGTATCCGGTCCTCCGCAGCCGCAAGAGGCTTAAAATCCGGTCTTGTCTATCTCGGGCTCGCTTAATTGCAAGTGTGTGAACGTCGCTTGAGACTGTTTAGCGGAGCAGTGACTATTGTGAGCAGGCAAATGAGCTCGTCCCTGCCGGAGGATATCAACGAACTCCTCTGCATACACAAGTGGAAACAGAAGCTGCAAGTCGTTTTGGACTGTTCTGAAAAACACATCAAAGTTGAAATTGAAAATGTATGCACAGCGTCGTTCTTCACACAGTAAACCATATCAGCAAAGGCAAGAATTGTAAATTTGTCCTCGTTTATATATTACGCATAGGAATCAACGAAACCGATCAATCAATTATTTATCAATTAAAACGTGCCGATTAATAGGGTTAAAATGCTGAACCGACGCCCAGAGCTATTTATTATGTTTACAATGCTCGCTTCGTGATTCGTTGTTCGGAGTCCCTTTCAGCTAATGCAAAAATCTCGTTTGGCTATGAGTCGATAATGAGATACTCGAGAGTAGCCGTGCACGCCCTGGGTTTCTTATATTGTCGGCTACTATAATGAACAAAATTAAAATAACTGAACTCCTGGACAGCTTTTCTAAATTATTTTTATTTCAGTTTAATGCGTGTATTTCAGAACAATTATAAATATAATCAATACTGCGTCACGCGGCTATTAAAAAAAATAACGATTGCAGCAGTGGGTTTGCCCAGTATCCCATTCCGTTCTTTTTTGCTTTTTTTGCTTTTTTTGTTTTTTGTTTATAAACTAACATTTTCGCAAATGGAAGCCTGCTGGCGAGCGAAAGTGGTTATGAGCCATCCTGCCACGCTCGAAATTGATGGATAGTTCCCGGAATTGCTCGAAAACGCCGAGCAATATTGGGCTACTCGACGAGAAGGGGTCCTACGTCCTAGCCTGGCACTGTTTTTGCTCTATGCAAACGCAGGTGTACGCAACTGAAGCAATAATAAAAATCGAGGGGTCGCTCACGTGGCAACAATGTGTTCTATATAATAACAAAACACACACAAAAAACAAATACGCCCTAGTAAATTATACATAATCGCCGTAGGCATTTACGTGAACCGCTCCTTCCAATAACGAGGTAGTTTATACATATATTAATGAGCTCTTTCTGACGAAACAACGCGTCATCGATCACTCTTTATTGTCTGAACGTTTTAAGAGGTAAGAAACAATCTACATGGTGAACCTTAGGAATACGGCCGATGGAAGTTGATTGGTTCGAATTACCCCCATTTTTATTTATTAATGTCTTCAGCGTTATAGCCATCGACAGTTTGAGAAATACCGTACGATTCAAATTATCTTCGGGCTTTCTTACCTCGGAATATTTGTGCTTGGCGTTTTTAATATATATCAATGCAGGAGTGCAGATCAGCTAATCTTGCAATCTGATCGGCTGCGGAGGCGTACCAAGGTGCTTAAAACTCTCCTTGCTCGGCGTTTGTTTTTAAATTTTATTTTATTTGTTACCTAGCCCATACTGCAATTCATTTTTAATAAGCCTTTGACCGCGTGGGGTAAAGAACACGAAAACATATCTACCAGGAACTAATTATGGGGCAAATACATTGTAGTTAAATGGTGTTGTGTCGCGTGTGACACGCACAGCGTGGACTGCGTGTCTTTCAAGACGTCCTCTTGCTCTTCCTTTTGTGTATCCATTCAGTTGGGAGTCAGCGCTTGTGTGTTGTGCATCTTCCTTCTCTCTGCCGTTATCCTTTTGGCCGCTGTTCTGTTCGATCTGTCTACCAGGAACGCATAAAGAGACAAACACATATCCACCATTTTACACTCAGATAAGAAGGTACGTTAAAAAGAAGAAGCACGTATATATAACGATAAAGCTATACACTGCCGCCATAAACGAACATTGGTCTGTTAGTTACATTGCGGTTTCCCAATCACATCTAGATGAAGCCGGACAGTCCCTGAGAGCATTAGGTCCCTGACAGCATCGAGCTGGGAGAGGCTTCAGTGCTTCATCTAAACTTCTCGTTCTCAATTCCTCCTCTTGCTTATCTCCCGCGCCAACGGTTGGCTACAAGGAACTCACACACTATGACAGCACCTGACCGAGTATTCGGTAAAATTTTAGCGGTATACCTTTTTGAGTAGCCCAATATTATTTGCGCCTAATCGACAAAACTAAAAACAAAACAAGAAACAAAAACACGCAGTATTGCCATCTAAGTTATTGTTTTCGTGACAGAGGAGAAAGATGAGTGCTACAGGAGGCGGATTCGCGTAATATGCGCCTAGCACGGGACTTATACATATATATTTAAATTAGCCTGTTCCTTCATAGCGAAAGTTCATCTTATACACTGTCTCCTCGAGGAAGTTCACGTCGCGTGTCTCAAGCGAAAGTAGAGCAACGTTTTGCGTCGTTATTGTTTTTTTCTTTTTTTTAGTTTTGTTGCATTGAATTGTTTCAGGATGCATGAATTCGTTACTTTCTATGGCGAGCGCTCGCAAGCATCGCCTGTCGAGTTTAAAAAATTCCGACGCCCTTGACAGCCTTGCATACGAAACGATGCGAGAACAACAGTAGAGATGCGGGTAAACACCTTAAAGTAAAAAAAAGAGGAAGCAGAATGATAGTAAATGAAGGTGACACAGGGCGGCGGCAGGAAATAATAGACACGCGATGCGTGGAACATTTTCTGATGCACCACATGGACGAGTTGATAAAACCAAAGCCTCTCATCTTCGCCTGACAATGGACCTCTGAAAAAGGTATACGCACTATCCAAGCCAGTCCACTGCTGTTAACCTGTCACGTGTCTGCACGCCCCGCGTGTATCTGAACCGCTTCCAAAGGCCACGTGACGCTCACACAACATCCTATTGGCTCCGACGGCTCGTTGCGTCCATTCCGGTCCATTTTAAGTTGAAAGAAAGTATAGCTGCGCGCCTCTTCCGGTATAGGGTTCACAATGTGCGGCGAAACATCAGCAGGCAGCTTTTTGCTGCGTGGCCGACTTTTCCTTCGTCCAAAGCTTGTATGTCAGTTTGTTTTCATCTAGCGATGAATTCAAAATCCGCCCGGAAAGTACAGACATGATAGAATGTCAGAACACAGAAGCGTGGTTTTTTGACGATTTCCTAGAAAAAAGAAAATTTAGAAGAAAAAAAAAAGGAGAAATATTTTGTTATAAATTTCGCATAACTTTTTATCTTTTAATTTTTTCCGCATATACCATATTCAACCACCAGTGATGAATGAAGAAAATACGCTGGGTGCAAGTAGAGAAAGCACGTACGCAGTCGGCGAAACGACCTTGCTTGAAGCCTGTGATGTGTAAATGTAATATTTTGTGTGTTGTGATGTCCGCTTATTTTCCTCGTCTAAAGGTTCAAAAAATGCCTAACTGTAAAGCGTGTAGCTTGTTTAAATATATTAATAAAAAAAATACTTTTGTAGGAATCTGCGAGTCTTGCTTGAAATTGAATAGCGTAATATCATCTCTAGCTCCAACATTCTAAAGAAAACAGGCATAACCTATTTTTTCTTGCACAGTGCAGGCTATGAATAACTCAGCGCTATTTTATTAGAACCTCTATTCGCTCACCCTTAGTTTTGTGTCAGCTAGAAATTGTGTATATATATATATAAAATTAAAGTAATAATTAGTGTTATTCTCAATCATATTCGATAGTTGAATGCTTTCTTTAAATCCTCATTTATTGAAGTAAAGTCCCGGTACCGCGCATGAAGTCCATGCTTTGGATATACAAATACAATGAAGGGGGTGCATAAATGAAACGTTAAAGTAATTCTTTCTAAAGAATCGATATGAAGCTAACGAAAACGAAAAGGTTGGCCATTTGGTCTTTGACTAAGCTATAAGAATGAACGGGGAAAAGACGACTGTTAAATTTGCATTTACTTCCTTGTTTCTATTAGAGATCAAAATCCCAACATCCCAAAGCAAGGACTCAATTGCGTCGGTTCGAAGTAAGCTAATTTCTAAATGGAATCCCTTTCCTTTTGTAATTTCTGACATTGTTCATTGCTTCCCAGGAAGTTTTCGCACACCGAATGCGCAATCCCTCTGAGCCTCCGCGATAAATTACAGCTGCCTAAGTGTATTGCAATACCGAGCGTCGCGCTTCCCATAAAGTGACGTCGATCCCTTAACGCCCACGCTGGCTTATCGGAGTGTGCCAATAGGCGGTGTCACAGGAGCAGGTGCAGCGTGTTTCGGCTTGCAAAGACACGTCTGGTCTGACGCAGCATCAATGCGGTCCCCGCCGAAACTCATCTTTCACGCGTCAGGAGCCCCGTTCCGGAAAGCATTTTATCTCTTCCGCCATCCTTTCTGGTCGTGTGGCATTTGTCGCCCATCCTTTTGTCATTCAAAGCAGTAGATTTTCGCGTCTCCGGCAATATCTCCCGGTACCTCCTCGAGGATTAAAAAAAACACAGAAAAACTGTTACAAGCTGTGATAAACATGAGATATTCGGAAACAATCTTGAAAAAAGAAGTTCAGCGAAAATTTTAGGTCCACGTTTTTGTTGGTGCGAAATAGCTTCCGGTCTTGGACGTCGCGGAACCTGATACTAGTTCCAATGACGAAACGGTCAGCGCAGATAGATTTTGGCGTCTTAGTGGACGAACCATCTCGCGCAATATTCGTGTTCTATAGACCTTTTTCGCACAACCTCAAAACATCCAGTAACTGACGTACCCTCGACCTGATGCATTTTTGGATTGCCCGCTGACACAGGGTACGCAACCGTCAAGGGTATGGGCGAAAAGGCTTAAAAACGGACGTCGTGCATGAGTTAGTTCCGAGTGCTCCTTTTTACCGTGCTGCAATTTCCGAAAATACGGTTGTCTGGCTACCACTGCGTGGTCGTCGGATGGATAAATAATTTTGAAAAGCATAAGAACAATAGAAGAAAGTGTGCTATGAGCACAAGAAGCTGCCGCGCGAGTGTGGCTGCAATGTTATCGAGCTTCTCATTTTCCCCAAGAGTACTTATTTATGAAGTCAATCGATTGCGAGCTTGAATCGCGAGAGATTCGTTTCAGACTCAACGTCACGTTTAAGCTCACGACCATTTCGTCTACGACAAGAGGACCGATTTTAATTCCCGGAGCAGGTGGTCCAATTAGGTTATCACTGCAAGCCCCATGGTATGTGAAAGGTATGAAAAAGTCCACATGCCACCACTCAAGATGGAGCTATCAAATGCCGAGAGCTTACCTGCATAAACTACATTAAACGGCTCATATATACTTCACTGGGAAACTCAATCAAAACACCCCACCGTCTTCGTCCTCGTTCTCTCGAGGAGGCAAGGATGGCCTGTGAGTAGCCAGCTGGATTCAACCGGACAAGCTCCAACCAAGTAATTGCAGCCCACCATAGCCAAGTCTAGCCAAGTTCCCCCCATATCCACACCGTTGCCTACCCAGATAGCTGTGCTGCCAGAACTATCCGGTATTTCCTTTTCTAAGCCGCTAGACGGCGTCGTCGGCGCCGCAATTCTCAAGATGGCGGCGCCGTTAAAGAAAAGGTCTATAGACCATTGCTGTCTTACCCAAGCATCAAGGAGAATGCAGGTATTGGTGTTCCACGCGCCACACGCGCACGCCTTTCCTGTATAAAAGATTCGAAGTAAATAACCAAAGAAAGCATTGACGAACGCGCGTGCAAGATGCCATTTGTTTTAGGTTTTTGCTTTGGAAAAGTTACTACTGCTGAGGCCAGCACGTGCGGCGCGTGGAACACCAATCCCTGCATTCTCCTTGATGCTTGGGTAAGACAGCAATAGGTCTATTGGCAACGTGCGCGATCGAAAGCGTCGCTGTGGTCGGCCTTCCACGATTGCCTGAATGCTGACTATGACGTCGGCAGAGACTTTCTCATCTACGGCAATAAGAGGAATGTAAGAACTTCATTTTTGACCGTGTTGGCAGTGTTGGTGTCACAGCGCTATGGTTTCAAGCTTCTACCATGCTCATTACAAACACCATCGAACTTGTTGTTCGCAAGGTAATGACGTCACGAGAAGGAACCACAGGAGGGCGCCACCAAAACATCTCGCCGCTAATACTCCGTTTACCTCTGCTCCAACATTGTGATGGAGGCTATGTGTTCGTAGGACTATATACACTGACGCGATGAGAACGTCAGGAAGGTGTTTCAATTGTCCCACCGCTAGGGCGAGCTTTCTACTTTCGCTAGCGCTTCGTCGTGTCGTGAACCTCGGGCGTGCACGCTCATAGCCTCCTATATACTGACAAAGCCTTGCAGATCGCCAGGAGAAGCAGCCGCTGAAATGGAAAAGGGTGGAGCGGCAGACAACGGATGAGAGGAGAGCCATGTGACTGGCGCCCCGCTGCGTCGAGACACCGAAACACACTTCTCCCGAGCGAACAAGTGTGTTTCGGGTCCTCGCCGCTGCAAAAGCTGTGCGCTGACGTCCAGGTTCCCCGAGAAATGGCTCTTTGATGCTCTGTGCTACCAGATCCTCGCGCTGCAAATCTGCGACCGACCACTCTATGGCTCGTCGAACTGCCGGGCTTTGTGAGTATAGAGGAGGCTATGGCACGCTCAGCCACAGCACGAGAGAAGGCAACGAGCGCTTGCTGTAGGCCTGGCGCACCAAAGAAACGCCCTGGCGTTGTCACCTTGTCAGTGACTATAGTCATATGACTATCTTACGAAACGTGATCACACTATCACTTATCAAATCAAATAAAATCAGTTTATTTTCTGCCACAAAAATACATTCGTGACAAGGGCGCTGGAAAAAAAGCTGCATGTTTGCAGCTTTTTTTCCCACGCGTAAAGAGCTGGGTCGAGTGATAAAAGGGAAGCGGTTGATTAGTTTGGTGAGCGCGTAGCCCCCATTGCACTTACTTAGAGGTAAACGGAATGTAGTCTCAAGCAATGCAAACTGTGGGGCACGCATTTTCTTTTTTTTTTCGTGGGGAGGGGGGGGGGGCAAGCAAGAGGCCAGACCTGGCTTGCTTGAAACTATGCAAGCATGATTCTAAGACAATGTCATTGAAAGCACGAGAGCGATGTAGCGCACGAGCAAAAATGCAACGGGTCCAGATTGAATCCTTGAATTCTCACTACAAACCGCTTCCCATGCACTAATAAAACTACAAAACCCGCGTTTCAAAAAAAAAAAAAAAGAAAAGAAGAGAACAGACGTTTTAGTGGTACCTTAGACCTTTTGACGGAAATATACGTCCATGCAAGAACACGTCGAGACTACAAACATTCCTGTCGTGCGCTGTCAGCAATTTCTTTGAAGCAATCTCAAATGCGAAAATGCGATAACAACAGATACCATTCGGCAAATCGGCGCCGAGGCTTGTAATGTACACATTGGCTGTATATTTTACAGGCAGAGCCCTGTATAATGTACTTAGATATTGGCTGTACAAGCCTTCCGGCCAAAATAACCTTGGTACAACATCAAGATGTTCCGAAAATACAACGTGCAGCTATGGTTATATTTTAGTATTAAGGGCTAAACAAAATAATTGTTTTTTTTACCTAAATCCCGTTGCTGGAGTAACCGGGCGTGCTAGAGGGCACACACCACATGCAAAAGTACAACGTCCGCACTTGTTTGCCGTGTTTAACTTGCAGCCGTATCTCGACGTAAGTCTTAACAACCGGTATTCAAAATCTCATTGCCAAATTAAAACTCTCATCGTCCGCCGGTTCCGACAACATCAATTCAAAAATTCTAAAAAATACTACCAGTATCTCGAGTGAGTTCTTAAAATTAATCTTTGACCAGTCACTGTCTGAAAGCTCCCTCCCTTCTGACTGGAAGGTTGGCAGGATCGTCCCAGTCTTCAAGCTGGGAAGTCGCTGTTTGGCCTCTAACTATCGTCCAATATCTTTAACTTCAATCGCATCTAAACTTCTTGAGCATATACTATATTCGCATATCATGAGTCACCTAACAACTAATGAATTTTTTTTCAAAAAGCAGCATGGATTTAGAAAGGGACTCTCATGTGAGACGCAGCTTTGCGACTTCATTCATGACCTACATACTAATCTCGAGTGTCGGGCTCAGACTGACGCCATCTTTCTGGATTTTTCGAAAGCTTTTGATCATGTTCCCCATCAACGACTACTTTCTAAACTGGCATCCCTTCGTCTTGACCCGCTAATCTTCTCATGGATACGTGACTTTCTTTCTTCCCGCGTGCAATACACGGTTACAAATTACCATGAGTCTGCCCTAACAAACGTTTCATCTGGTGTTCCTCAAGGGTCCGTACTGGGTCCCCTACTTTTTTTAATATTCATAAATGACCTTCCGGCCACCATCTTATCTAATATTCGCCTGTTTGCAGATGACTGTGTCGTATATAACAAAGTAACAAGTGTGCATGACAACATTCAACTCCAAGATGATTTAGTAAAAATTAATAAATGGTGCGAACAGTGGCTGATGCCATTAAACAAATCTAAATGTAAACTAATCTGTTTCACTAGAAAAAAAAACGTTTTGTCCTACCAATATTACTTAGGCTCCGATATCATTGAGACCGTTCCTTCGTACAAATATCTCGGTGTAAAATTAACATCAGACCTTTCATGGAATAATCACATTGAAGCCATCTCCGCAGACACCTCCAGGACCCTGGGAGTACTCCGACGTAACCTTCGACCTGCTCCACCAACTGTCCGCAAACTGGCCTACGACACACTTATTCGACCTAAATTAGAATATGCTGCCTCCATCTGGAACCCCCATCAAGGCTACCTTATCAATCATCTGGAAGCAATTCAAAACAGGGCCACTCGTTTCATCCTCTCCACGTACGATAACTCCATCAGTGTCTCTGCCCTAAAAAGTCAACTAACCCTTTCTTCTTTGCAGCTTCGTAGGAACGTCTCTCAGCTCTGCCTCCTTCACAAAATCTATTATCACTGTCCTGACCTTAAAACAGCATTATTATCACCTCCCGATCGAACATCATCTCGCCTAAACAACGCCTGTACCATCAAAAGGATCTCTGGCTCAACAAACGCTTTCAACCGATCTTTCCTCCCACAAGCTATCAATGACTGGAACAGCCTCCCATCCTCCATCGTCACCATCGTAGACCCAAACGCCTTTAAATCAAGTCTTCAATTGCACTTTTTATGTTGTTAACCGTTTACCAACCTTTTCCTGAATGTATTTTTTTTGTGTCTGTTTTTCCAATGTATAATATGAATGATCCCCCCCCCCTTATGTAATGCCCTCACGGGCCCTTAAGGTTCAATAAATGAAATGAAATGAAATGAAATGAAACAATGTGGTCAACATTGCTCCGCCTTCCTCCAAAAATTGTTTTTGTGATAACGTTTTGGCTACGACAAAAAGTGATCTAGCCACAAAATGTGAAAAAAAGACTAAACGCAGGGAACAGTTTAAAGCTGGACTATATTCCTCTTGCAGAAAATAACTGCGTGCACAGGTAAACCAATGAAAAAGAAACAGAACACTGAGCGTAAATTAAGTTACCAAGGAGGAAGCCTGGATCTGATAGAAAGAACGTACACAGCTTACACGAGGGCCCCAGTCTGAACCGGCTGCCTCTAAACTGAAGATTCGTTTATATTCCGACCAACGTCTGCATGAATAAAAAGAAATATATGCTGGAGGTGAAGGCAAATTATCAAAGTTTTCTATGAATGTACAAATAATCAGCTACGGATATAAAATCATGAAAGGGGGATCGCAAACAGAATGCATTTCTACCGTTGAACGAGAATAATACAGCGCTCAACTTAGCAGACTTATCTCAAACAGAGATGGCAGTAATGACATTACTGTAATGGAATTACAGTAATTAAATTACTTTTTGGAGTAATGAGTAATGTAATGAATTACTTCTCTAGGCTAGTAATTTAGTAATGTAATGAATTACTTTCAGGCAGTAATTTCGAGAAAATTACTCATTACTTTTGAAATTACTTTTGTCCTAAATTAGAAAGTTCGTTTGCAAGCTTTAAAAAAGAAGAGAAAATTATTTTGCATGGTGAAATGTTGTGAAAGAGCATCGGAGGAAATAAACGACGGCCACCTGAGCGCAAAGCCTTGTACGAAGAGCTGGACAGACGCACAAAGGAAGGCTGGAAAGGCGAAGGAGAAAAGCTTACGTGTAGACATCGCTGGAAGGCAACGGCTTACGAACTCCAGGCACGACAGATTCACGGCGTCGCGTCATCAGGACGATACTATACTTCGTTTATCCCTAAGCTGACAGTGCGGTGGGAGCTGCAAGCTAACCAAAACCAATCAAACACCTTCCTTTAATCACCTGTCCCGTCCCTTTCTCTGCGCGTGGGTATGAACGAGAGCGTGGTTACGTGGCGGACGATAGACGTGTGACTGCTCCAACAAACACGTAGCTTCCACCGTTCATCCCTAAGCTGACAGTGCGTCAGCTTAGGGATGAACGGCTCATAGGCTACAAGGCGACGGGCACATCACCAGTGAGTTAAACATAATTTAAAACCTGAGAGGACAGGACAAACAGATCCCCAGCCTTGTACTTTCGTAAAGCAAGGTCAAACCGTAAGCTTCGACCATTGTGAACAACAAACGACCGGAATAAATAGGTAATTCCAAATGCCTTGTCAAAGCCCCAGAACGTTTCGTGCGTCCTCGAGCAAAGCAGGTGCCGCTCGCGGTATGCCTCGCTGCCTTCCCTTGGGAAGTTTATTCGGGAATAAGCCTACAGGCAGATATCGCCCCCCGTTTGTTGGGAAAGTACACAATTTAGGAAGCTCGCGCCATTCCTCAACTGGCGACGCTTCTGCTTAGCAATTATCCAGGCCCTTTGTGTGACAATGCACAAAAACTTGGGCTCTTCGGGTGTTTGGGAAAAATGCTCCTTGAAAGGAATGACCGAGAATAGGCTCTTGGGAGAATAGAATTAGATTGTGTCCGAGGCGGAAGGGAAACGTTTCACGTGACGACTAAGAACGAGCTGCCATTGCCCGACTTAAAAAAACTGACTCGGACTACAACTTCTAAATCAGGAAGACGGAAACATATCACCCTTTTAGTAAGAACCTTCACCGTTGAATGAACAGCGAAACCGGTGAGTCGACTGTCTTTCTGAGTCACATCTAAAGAAGCTATTCATCATGTTTAACACTTATGCCGTGTGCGCCAGCAAAACCACTGTTCAGTATGGTTCACTTTGAGGCACATAAGGTTGTTGCGGTGTAAACAGGAAGATCTGAGTTTTGGTACATATAGACCAACTCAGCTCTTTGACGTCACATCACTGCGGTGGCGCTGCTGTCGGCACTGCGCATGCGCAGCGCCTCGCTTCTCCCGGATCTGGTTCCTGCACACGCGCTGTGGGGGCAAACGAGGGCTTGTTTTGTAAACACTGTGTTGGTGTATACGGTAAATAAAATGAGCACGAATT